>LPNX010976019.1:55594-215757 GCA_001517045.1 Pseudotsuga menziesii | reverse complement strand
ATAAGTCACAAAAAAATTAATAGAGAAAAAAACTAAGTATAACTTTTTCTATTTTGAAATAATTCATATTTACAAGTTCATTTATGATCATTTCATTAAAACTGTGTTGTTTGCACTATGCATATATATGCAAAAGAAGAAAAACTAGAGATATAAATTCATTTATAATTGTTTTTTTCATTTTTTTTGAAATATGTGATATTTGTCTATACATTCATAAGTCACAAAGTTGATTAATTCAATCAAATGAAATCATTTATGATATAATAAGTCATAAAATGATCAAATCAAATAGATAAGATACAAGCTCATTCATGATGTTNATCTATGACTCCTATTACTCCTTGACCCATATCTACAGATCTACACATAAAATTTAGAGGAAGCAAAAGTAGTAATGTTTTTACATGTTTCTTATTCAAGGTAACTCTAGTCTTCGAGCCGTCACGTTATTGGATTTCTATGCATGCCGTAGTTGTTTCGCAGGCTCCATGTCAATGTCAATGTCAATGACAGTGATTATTGTTACTTGTCCATTTGGTTCGCTGGCTAAAACATTGTGTTGAAAGGAAAAGTAACAATAATCATTGTCATTGACATTGACATTGACATGGAGCCTACGAAATAGTTACGGCATGCATAGAAAGCCACTAACGCGATGGCTCGGAGACTGGAGTTACATAAAGCTCAATTATAATGAATATATTTTGTAGTATTTGGTAATTTAGTGATTCCTCGGCCTCCTTTTATAAATTTTTTGACAGAGGCACCTCGGTCGAGGTATTTACCTCGGCCGAGGTCCATACCTCGACCAAGTTAATACCTCGGTTGANTTTATTTCTTCCTTCAAAATATGTGATATTTGTCTATGCACTCATAAGTCACAAAAACAATCAAATCAATTAGATGAGATGCAAGATCATCCATGATATATGTACCTCGACCGAGGGTTAAGAAATACCTCGGTCGAGGGCTGAACAAAACCTCGGTCGAGGGATTGATAAAACCTCGGTCGAGATATTAAGACCTCGGTCGAGGGTTTAACAAGCCCTCGACCGAGGTGCATTTTTTTGTTTTTGCCGAAATGCACTTGCCAAAAAGTGTTACCCAGGTCCACGGATTCACCCTTATCAATTGTTTGGGATAAAGTTGTTTAATCAAACAAACTTTCATTTCCAGTTACCATTGAATCAACAGGGGAATTTCCACCTACGGTGCTTTTTACTGATGCTTTGAAGATTCTCGAAGGAAAATGTGGTAAAAAAAACAATGAAAGAGAAGGATTCCAAAATATCTAATTTGAAGATTAAGTTGAAGATATCAATGGCACATCCTATGCAAACACCTAAGATAATAGAAATGGGTGATAGAAAGGAGGAGGTAATAAAAAATGCTCACCATGTTCAACAGGATAAAAGTTATAAAATATATCAACTGGAAAAATAGATGGATAACCTAAAGGAAAGATTTGCTTCTAAGGAAGATTCACCTGTTGATAATCCAGATGCATTATTATGGAAAGTGAAGTCCATGACTTTTGTTGATGATCAATGTAAGAAAATCAAGATGATGGTTGCTAAACAGCAATAAGAAAATGATAACATGGTTGCCACAGTGAATAGACTTTATGCATAAATAGAGCAGCCCCATAAGAATAGAGAATAACTCGAACAAAAGATCGTTGGTTTGAAGAAGAGGCATCCCAGTAAGGTTACTCTAAAAATTGCTAGAGTTATCTTATTGGATAAGATCCTTATGCACGTGATAAAAAATTGGGATCAGTTGGAGTTGGTAAGTGACAAGGTTCTAATGATTGATAAAAGCCCGTTTTCAAGTGGATGATATTACTTTTTAACTAGGAGATAATACTGGAAGGATTATTGTGTTAAAAAGATGTTGAATTCTAGAACTAAACATCAGGTGGTGTAGCTTGGTGTACTTGACAATAAAACCTTAGTTTCTTAGGATGATCAAATTTCCAATAAGAACGGGATTACCAGAGTAGCTGACACTAAGGCTAAGGATTTATCAGATGAAGTGAAAAAATTTAAAGATATATATGAATCAATTTTTAGGCCTAGACTCCCAAATGTGTGGGATAATAAAGGGCTATTGATTACTCAAGACAAGTTGAAACAGATGATCATAGGTATTAAGGCCGATACTTGAGATGATATATTGGATTTAGATAAGTATATTTGAGGGAAAGACATCATAAAAGTGATGCAAACATACTTCGAGTTGTTGATGAGGTTAGAACACTTTTATGAGGAATTGCTAGAAATAAATTATGAACAAGTCACCGAATTAGAAATGGAAATTAATGCAGCAAAAGCTCAAACATAACCACGTGGAGATAAATTGTCTAAGATGATCCCTTTAATAAATGTGGCACTTCCCTTATATCCAAAGCCAACAGGTGAATTTCTAGAAGGGGAATGTTCATAAGCCCCCCACTCAGTAGAGTGGAAAAATGGACAGTTTTGGTAACACAAACTTGAATACAAGGTGTGTTAACTATATTATTCCATTAAAACCTCCCATCCTTGCATTATTGTTGTGTTTAATAGCTTCTTATGTCTTCTTCTGAATTCATGCTTATCAATTTTGTGTAGATCCCAATGTACATATAACCATCTTACTTAACTACTGTACAAGTTGTCTTGATCTTTGCAGAAATGAGACAAGATATATTGGATTGGTTAATAATGGTATGTACCTTTATGATTTTTTTATGGTTTATGTCATTATAACTAAATACTAATCAACATAAATATTTATATTTAAAATATGCAATCTCTTTTGTGAAAATTTATGTTGATTATGGAAACTCTTTGGAATCCACGTAGCATTGAGAATTATTCATATTTAGGATAGGATCTCATGAATTGTATGTGATATTGTGTTTGAGTAGGTTAAATACTTTAATTCTCCTCTACATCCTTCAAAAATTGTTGGGGTGAAGAAGGTTGTTTCAGAAAAACTTCCAGAAGGTGACAATGAACATGGCCTCACATTCACATGATTTATTTTTCTCCATGCACTTTTTATTGAAAAAGGACGACTTGAAGCCACCTAAACAATTTTGTGATTTTTTTTTAAATGATGAGATTAATATTAGAGATGAGATTCTTCCAATAAAACCGTTCAAATGTGCACTTGACTAGGTATGCTTTGCTAAATTAACATGGATTTTAATTTAATAACAGTAACAGCCTTCTTTTCTTAACTTCTATAAGACTTGTATAGTATATCAGAAGTAATTAGAATTCTGAGTTATGTAGAAACAATAAAAACTAAAAAATCATCCACAAATTATGCACAAGAACACAAGAATTTTACAGGGAAACCTTTCAAGGAATAAAAATGCAAAACAATTAATAATTCATCCTCTAAATGAGATGACTGAGTTTGTAAATGAGTAGATAATAAGAAGACTTTACATCATTTTTAACTTGCCTCTATGGCACACATGCCAAGAAACATATTGTAGGAGAATGGTTGTACAATATTGTTACCCTTCTCAAAGGAGCACACCCACAGTGGATCCCTGCAGTAGTAAGATCGAATCTCATGAACACTGCTTATACTCAAGAAAATAGAGGTCATAGGATGATTGATGAAGCCTCAAGAAATGATTGCACTCATTTTGATTTTGGCTCTAGACATGTACATCTTGAGAGAGCTATGGATCCTTATCTTATCTATGATTTGGGTACTGAATACTATTTAAGGTTCCTTTGTATCCTTAATTATACCGCAAAATACATTCAAGTTATCACCCGAAATAATTTTCAGTGTCTCACACAAAGAATAAGTGCTGGTAATCCCAACTATCCTTCATTGTCTATAGTTTTTTGTATCACCCAACCCAAGAAGCTCTCAATTGTATTCTTTATATCTTTCACCAATGTTGGCCCTGATTTTTCCATCTATAGAGTTAGGTTCATTCCTCCAATGGGGAATTTTTCATCTATCTGACACTAGCATAATGGACATGTTTCATCTATCCGACTCCAACTTCTGCACATCTTCATCAAATTTTTTTTGTCACTCCAGGATTATTTTCAAATCTTTCATGTGCTCTAGTAACATGTAACTAGGATTACAATTTTCTTGATCACACTCATATTTATAAACATTTTCAAACTCCTTCTTTTTCATCTTCATAGAATCAAGATTCTGTGATTAAATCAAAACAACATCCATACCATCTTATAAAAA
This sequence comes from Pseudotsuga menziesii, assembly GCA_001517045.1. Taxonomy (NCBI): domain Eukaryota; kingdom Viridiplantae; phylum Streptophyta; class Pinopsida; order Pinales; family Pinaceae; genus Pseudotsuga; species Pseudotsuga menziesii. Next base: position 211,533 of record LPNX010976019.1, on the reverse strand, counting down.
AATTTACTCTTTGACAAACTTTTTTATAGACTTCAAATTATTACTCTCTGATAAACGTTTTTGAGCACTACTTTCTACATCACCATAGGACTTGTTCAACACATGATTGAATCTTTTTTTAAATGACTCCATCATTTCTCGGTTAGGTTCTGCCTCTAATTGTTTCTTCTGAGCATCCTTAATAATCCATTTTACTTCATTCTTTTCTTTTGATATTGTGTCATTGATAACCTCCATGGTTGCATAATCGACAATTGTGTCTGATAAGAAGGATTTCCATGTGGAATGTAAAGGGTTGTAGATGGATAATCATGGTGCACCACTTCCATACTGAAATGCTAACAGAATCCCAACTGCTATGTTAGATTTGGAGCATACACTTTAGATTAATCAATGATTTATGGAATAAGTAACCATTGGATTGGGAATTCATTTGTTTTGGGTCTTGGTCTTGTTGTAACAACTGATGAGGTTGAGCTTGATGTTATTTCTTTTGTTGTTCATGTTATTTATTTTTAATCTTCAACATAGGCTACATTCGGACATTGAATTCTTGTAGTCAATATGCATTATCATCAGAAGTGCCTATAGAAGAATTCACCACCATGTTTTTTGTCTCAGTGTTTCCAATGCTTGGTTACTCCAATCAAATTTTGATGCCTTCCAACCTATAAGCATTCATACATGCAGTAACTTAAACAACACAATTGATGTCATCAAATTTTACAAAACCATAAACTTTGCTTGAACCATTCGCATGGTCCTTGATGAAGTTGGCTTCAACTATTCTAACAAAAGAAGAAAATGAATTAATCAGTTGTTCTTAATCCATGGTAGGAGGCATACATCCCACGTAAACATTTGAGTGATCAGTTTCCTTACCATGACTATGGTCTAAATTAAATCCCAAACCCATATGGGAAAATGAAGGATTTTCAAAACTAGATTCCACACAGACATGTGAAGCATAGGAGATGTATACCTATGGAAGATTAAATTCTATGGAAGAGGCCACAAATCCTCCACCCTTCTTTATATAAAGCCTTATTCCAACACTTCAATTAGATGTGTGTTCAAATCCTTTAGCTAACCATGACATATAATCAGGTTTAAGACCTAGTAGTTGACTAGACTGTCTTGGAATCCTAGACCAACTCTTTTCCAAAGATTCCTTCCTTATGACAGGTCATACTCCATCTTTCCCACTTTCTGGATGTTACAAGGCTCCAATATTTTCTGTAAGGCCCAATAATTGCGTGGACATTCTTGGAAGCACATACCCACTATTTTCAATAGATATCTTATGTATCTTGGGCTCTATTCGAACATTTACATTTTCTAGGTGGTCCATGCCTCCATATAACCATGAGATATAACTATGTGTAAGATCCAGTGGTTGAGTGGGTTGTCCTGGAAGCCAAGACCCACTCTTTTCAATAGACGCCTTCCTAGGTAATATTCTACCATTTCAATTTTCTGGGTGTTCCAAGCCTATAGTTAACCATGAGTTATAATCATTTGTAAAATCATGTCATTGAGAGGATTGCATTGGAATACTAGACCCCATGTTTTCCATCAATGCACTCGTTATCTCAGGTCCTATTCCAGTATTTCCATTTTGTGGGTGTTACAAGACTCCTGCTTGACTTAACCATGAAAAATAATTATTTGTACAATCCAGTGGTTGAATGGACTCTCTTGGGATCCCAGGCCCACTAATTTCCATAGATACTATTGATCTTCCTACTCCAAGTTCAAAGCATAAATCATTGGAGTTATTAGAATCCACCTTTGCACCCTGCAATGACACCTTCATTGGAATATTAATGGTTGAATGTCCATCACCACAAGCCATTTGCATTACTAGACAATCCATTTTCCCATTACCTTCTTTCCCACATAATCGAAACTGCTTAGGAAATCGAAGTGTGCCTTTAATTTTTTCCAATTTCCTTAGTTGAGCTAGTTTGTGTAGATTGTTTCATTCCTCTACATGAACAAGCAATTTTTAAACCATCGTACAAGCCTTCTATAGATAATTCTTACTATCTTCTTCTACCAAAACATGTACTTCTTCATTTCCTGATGGATCTAGATTTTTTGATAACTTATGGGCTTCTCTCCCTATTAAATTTATCGAAACCCCAATTTCTTGCTCCTTTTCTTTATGTGTATTTCCATGGGGCCCCATGATAAGCTTATAAAAATATATAATAAAGAAGTTCAATAGCCAATTTTTGTCAAGTTCTTTAGTGAGTTTGTAAACTCGGTAACCAACTTGGAAAGAATGTGGAAGTTAGTTTTCAAGATTATTAAACAACAGTTTACATAGGATAATACTATATTTCTTGTACTATCGTTGTCTCTCTGAGACTTAGGTTCATTAGAGGAAATTTCAACTCAAAATGGGCCTTTTAACTTTTATTCAAATTCCATGTCATCATGTGTTAGCCAATGAAATTGCTTTAAATTTGAAATACCGTATAGGTCTTAAACACTTTTTTAATATAAATTTGGGGATAGGTATCATAAAAAAAACTACTTTTTTTGTTTGTATTTTTGACATATATCCCCGTGTTTTTACTCAAATTTCGATCGGGAGAGCTTGTTGAATGTGGAATTAAATTCCGCATCCAACAAGTACCCACTCGGCATACTTTTGACAGACCCCGCTACCCCCAAAAAAAGAAATACCTAAAAAAACAAAATGATGANTTCCTCCAAAATTAATAAATATTATTTTATTATTTTAACTATTATTTTATTAGTTCATTTTAGGAGGCCCATTTTGAGTTGAAATTTCCTCTAATGGTTATATTATTTTGTCCCAAGGAAATAATAGGATTCTCCCATTATGTCTTGTGTACATTTATCGTGTTCTCTCTGTATGCATATGCACACATGGAAACTACTTAGAGTAAAATGGTGTGACTTATTCCTATTGACTCCCACTCTGTACTGATTTTGATATACATAACAATTGTATTAAGCTATTTATGGCCATTTTTTGGACATTAATAAACTTATCTAATGTTATCTATTGTTATCAATATGATTGAAATAAACGAAAACATGTAAATGGGTACGGGAATTTCATGGACTCTGATTGTCTCACCTTTTCTGTGCAATCCACAAGATAACCACAATGGTTCAACAATACCAGCCTGTCAGACATACAAATAATGCCAGAATTTGGTAAGAAAAATCACAAGAGTCTTCAAATTATGACCCTTTTAAGGATTTGGCATAACACAAATTGATTTCATACATACCTTTACTCATCGAGAATCAATTGACATTAGTGGAATAAAAATCAGCAGCATTCCACATGTATGAATTGAAGCTGTGATTCGCATTTTCCAACAGAACCATTGAACAATAGGCATTTGATTCTACAATAGAAACCATAAATAATTGACAAAATCCTGAAAGAGGCCAAGTTCAAGGTTTGGCCTTTTGATAACTATGATAAGAAGAAGTTTTCTAAATGTTGACGTACCACAACGGAAATAAATAATCATGCTAGAATTGTGAAGGTTGTAAGCATGGGTGATGGTCCTATTAGGGCTGCAGTAAGTTTCATCTCGATTTCAGGTTTTTATGACGTATATTTGTTCAATGATTCCAATTGTGGGGTTTTTAGATGACTTCTTAGAATTGTTATAACCACAAACATGTCATTAATTCCTGCACATTAGAATAGCATGTGTTTAGTTTCTTACCAAGAAAAAACAATTTGAAATGTTTCAAGCCGAAGGTTTGCAAAATGATGGAAATTTCTGTGAGCAAATACATTGTACACATTATTTTTTATTTAAAGCTTAGACATGGTAGAATAGTTGTGGCACTATGTCCACTGATTCAAGTTTCATCGTTTATGAAGAATTTCTACATGTGTGAGGTTATTTATTTGTAGATAAGGAAATCACTTCATTCTTTATAAAAATAAGGTTTGACATCTAAAATGTATACTAACCCCAAAGTACGGGAATAATCAAAATTTCAAACTAAAGATTTTTTTATTCGGTTTTGGAAACAGAACCTGATAAAAATTGTAAGTCTACAATAAGTTTCTTACGTTATTATAAATTAATGTTTCTTCATGGCACAAATGATAAACATGAGCTCCCATCACTCTTAGCTAAAGCACTGAAGATAAACATTATGGAAGTGATGATAGAGTTTGCAGAGTTTGAAAATTTGGAAGTTAGGAGTTTATAATCAACAAATTTTTGTTTCATAGTGATGTAAGAATGAATCTTATGGCTAGCCTCCATGACAGAAGTTTGGTCAATTCATTAACTGCAAAAAATTATTGTTTTCCTAGATGATTAAAAACATTCATCTGAGAATCAAATAAATTCAACTGCTAGTCTGCAGGGGGTCATCATCTTTGTATTCTAATTAATTTTAACTTCTCAATCTTTTCTAATTGATACATGTTCAATGATTTTGTTGATTAATTAAAATAATAAAGAAATAGAACTATTTTTTAGGGATTTACGTTAAATCAAGGTTTACCTAAGACTTTACAAGAATGTGCAAAATTTTGAAACTTATGATTACTTACCTAGACCAAGAGCTAGAAAAGGTACACCTAAACTAGTCGATGGTGTATATGTGGTATGTTGACTACTCTAAGGTATTTTATATGAGTCTAACATTGTTGTTGGGGCATACCACGACCTTTAGGTTTCTAGTATTGATTCATGACCTTGTGGGTTTCCTTGGACTAAGACGTCATGTATGATAGGACATAACCATGATCTCTTTGGGTTGTTTGGACATAACCATGACCTCGGTGGGACGTTTGGACAGATCCTTGACCTTTGTGAGTTTTTTGGACAAAGTCATGACCTTTTGGGGATACTAAGTTGGGTTGTGACATTTGTTGAGTCTACTAGACTGAACCATGATTATTCCTTGGGATGCCTTGACTTGATCTGTGGTTTGTTGAGTGTTCTGAGGTATTTTTTGTGAGTCTGTTGTTGGTGGCGCATACCATGACCTTTGATAGGGATGTTGTGGTTACTTTTCATCCTTCTATAGCATGTTGATCTTGTTTATACTTTATATATGTTTGTTTTTCTCCTTTTTAGCCTCCTTGAGGATGCTACGATGTATGGAAGTGTGTCACAGTATGATGGATTTACTAGAGTGTGGGTTAAGTATTCCTCTACACAATTTAAAGGAAATTCTATTTTCTTGATGTATCACTGTCCTAAAACACTTTCATTTATTACAACAATGGGATTGAAATTTCATCCTCATTTCTAGACTATTTTGATTGATACCTTGAAGTCTAAATTCGCCTTACTATTCCCTACAACTACATATCTATATCTCTCTTAGGTATGTCAATTGTTTTTTTAGTGAATTTTATCCTAAGAGAAAAGGTTTGGTGATAATATATATCTGAGTATATAAAGGAAGGTCTAAACCAAATTGTTTTATTATTTTTGTCCATTTATAATTTTATTGCGTGGCTTGACTAATTCTATTGTATAGCTATGAAACTCTGCATGCAATAGACAGGTAGAGTAAATTACTACTTTCATGTTTCCAATTTCTTTTTAGTTTTCTTAAATAGTAGCATTCCATGTGGTCATTTTGGACAAAGTTGAACACTTGTGGGATATTTTCTAGTTCTCTTTCGAGGTATAAATTATAGTCGGATTGTCATAGTCTATATTTCACTTATATTTTATTTTATCTACATATCAATCTGAACATGGTTTATTTCCTTGATTGTAGGTTAGTCGTTGTTTAATTCACCTCTAAATGTATTCATACTTATTTTCAGCAAGAAAAATCGAAGGTATTGTTTCTAATATTTCATCTCATCTCATTTTTGTTTATTTAGTAGCTAAGAGTACTTAAAGTTAATGGCCATTCTTCTTAATGTGAAATAGAACTAGTTGTATATTTATTTTTACTATGATGACTTGCTCCATTTTCTCATCCTTTGCTTCTATATAAACTTAAATTCTCATTTCCATGGCATCATCCAACACTATCTTCAAGTTACTTATTAATTTTAAGTCAAATTCATATATCTTGGCACGAATCTAGATGACTCAATAGATATTTGAACATTGGACGCATGCTTGTCATTCCTACAATTTTTTAGGATTTTTTCATTTTTCATAATTCAAGCATACAAAATAATGATTATCAAGTTAATGTAGATACATAATGGCTTACATTGTTATAGTCCTTCAAGTCTTTCAAAAGAATTTATTAAGTGCAAGAAGGACTTGAAGGACTAGTATAGGTTAAGCCGTTATGGATCTATAGTAACTTGATAATAATTATTGTGTATGCTTGAATGATGCAAAATTTGTTTGAATATCATCATTATCAAGTAATAACAACTTCTTAAAGGTTTCTAGATCAATGGTAGATCACCTACCTAATTATAGGTAGGAGGTTGGTGGTTCGATTCCTTCGTGCCCTATCATAAATTTGTGACTACAAAAACGACTAAATTCACATATATACGACTATTAGTAGCTAATTTACCATATCTTATAACTCAACTAACATTTAGTTGTATTTATCTTAGTTATTAATATGTTATCATCTAGTAGTTTTTTTAGTCATATATTTGGTCATTAATTGCTACAATCGGTGACTAAATCAGGGACTAAATCCTTGACTAAATCCGTGACTAAATCATTAAATAGAAATGACTAAATCAATGACTAATAAGTAAATCTATTAATGAGTAAGTGAAATACGACTATGTTAGTCAAGCTAAGATAGTGGAAATTAGCCACTATTAGTCGTCGACTCAAAAATAGACATTTATAGTCGTATTTTAGTCATTTTTTAGTCATTAATTTTTCATTTTGTACTAGTGGTACAAAAAGATAAACCTCTATCAAAACTTGGTGACTTCTCTAATGTCAATTGTAGAAAATTAGTTCATAAAAAAAAGTATTCAAGAACCAAATTCCTATTATATGGGGAAAATGAAGAAAAACCATAACAATGGACTAATCCAAAAGGGACAAGTGTAGAGTTCGAAAGCAATGTTTTTTTACCAATATTTAGTTTTCTAGAAATTTTTCTCAAAATTGGAAAAGGGGGAAACTTGGTAGGTCATTCAAATGGTGGGAAAGCCCTCAAATTTTGTTAAGGAAACAAAATAGATAACCTTCCTTCCAATGATATTGCATGGAAATTGTAATAAAACATTTGAAACAAAATAAGAATAGATTCAAACCCTTTTGACCACTAAAATTAAATCATTTGAGTCACTAGCAAGGGTTTTTTGCTACAATGATTCATTCATAGTTCAATTAATGAATATTTGAAGTGTTTCCACTATCATGTTCCATTTCCATATTTTCATGAGTGTTCATAGTCTAATTCAATAGTTTCTTACTTGGTAGGAAGTTTTCACTTGTACCTGGAACAACAGCTTGTGGAGCAGGTTTTAATGTTTTTTCCATCTAGTTTGAGGCCTAAGATTTCATTCAATGTCATATTGAGAAACATTTGAGCACTTGTATTTTGATTATCTTTCTTATTCATTTCCCATTTACTTATACTGCTTTAGCACTTTTACATGCAAAAATAGTTAGTGGAATGTATTCAAGTATTTTTTTCATCCATTTTTGAGCCGGAGATTTTATTGTCATGTTGTTCAACATTTTAGCACTTGTCTTTCCATTCACTTTATTTTCCATTTCCCATTTCTTTATATTACTCTCATTTCATCCTAAACATTTGGTTGGTGATAGAACAAATATTTAAGAAGTTGTATTTTGGATTTTCTTTTCTAGTAAATCACTTTTCATTTCCTATTATATAAAATAACTAATACCAAAATTTGTTTATGTCCTTAACTGCATTGGTTTATGTATATAAGTTTCTATTTAGGTACAATGCTACTTAATTTAGATCTACCATAATAAATGTAAACATGGACTATGGCACTACCACATCAATATTTTAGGGGAAGTTTCCTTCTGGTTTTGACTAGAATTGGAATATTCACATTCAAAAGAGCTTTAGTGCACAATACCACATCATAGTAATTTGGCTACAACATGCATCTCAACTATATAAGTAAATATTGGGTAGATAATTTAATTCTATTGTACTTTATATTGGAAGGTTGTATTTCTAGAAATATTGTAATTATGTTACTATATTGTTGTTTACTCTGAAGATAATATCCTGGTTTCTAAGCATTCCATTCCACCAAATAAACGTGATGAGAAGACTTCAAATCTCACAAATCTTCCTTACAGTGAGACAGGTAGAGTTCAGTGTCTATAATCTATAAGGTATGTCTATCACAAGGGTATCCTTTTACTGTAAATCTTTCCCAAATGCAATGCAATAAGTTTAGATTTCAAAGGATACAGTCCGTGATTGTATATTAGATGGTTGACGCTTATGATACCATATTGGAGTATTCAAATTTGAATATTTATGGTGTCTATCTCCATTGCATATGGTAATATTGATTGTGGTATTGGTACTAATTGCCATGCCACTCTGGTGCTTCAATTTGAGAGTAAATAGGAATTATCTAGATAAGTGATTAGAATTGATGAATCTGAAGATGAATGCTTTGAAGATATTTCTCTTCACTGCTTGCATGGAAAACATAATATATTTAGGATCAATGGTAATATCATAATGCAAGAGGGGATATCTCATGATAATGGTAGATACTATCCTTCACATGAAACTTAGGGTGTCTATGTGCAAAACACGTTTCTTTTAGGAAATACTCTGCTCATACAAGACAAAGTTTGGTTTAGAATCTAGAGTATATGAATACATAATTAGCAAATGTGGTGGGAAGGATGAAGTAGAAAATAATGCAAATTTGGGAGAGACCTCTTATTCTCAATCCTATGAAAACATATACAACTGCATTATTCAGTTGGAAGAGGATAAGTTCAATATAGTTAAGGTTATATCCAGTGATGATGAATACACATATAATGGTGTGTGCAATGTATCTTTTTAATTGAAAAATGGAACACTATAAGAAAGTGTAGATAGCATAATACTTACAAATGTTTTCTTTGGATGAATTAAATTCTAGTGCTTACAACAAATAATTTTATGCACTCTTTTAAACATTAAAAACATTCTTGGCAAAGGAAAACTGTCCACAACGCACACCAATCACTTGCATCATCACTCTTTCAATTTATAGTCCAAGATCTAGAACATTGCCACATGAGTCAATGATGATTAAAAAGTTCAACTATCCACCATTAATGCAAACTCTATTTTTTCCATAAATGGGCATTGTATCTCTAGTATTCAAAGTTCCATGTGGAACTCTAATATAGAAAGAAATAATGAGGTAGTTGGCTTCATAAACCATGCAGCAGGGATTTATCCTTTCTATAGGGGCAAGAATGGCTCCCTTCTGTCTATAGGATAGAAGGGTAGGTTCCTGCTTGGAAAAAAGACTGAAAAGAAAAAAAAAATGAAAGAAAGAAGAAACAACAGCAAAGATGGAGAACCCCTCTATAAACAAAGGTTAGGGTTCCGCTTCCAATAACCTGCAAACAATCTATTAAGCTACAGTAAACCGAAATACCTGCAAAACAAGTTAGGAAATAAATCCGCAAATGAAATCATGGGTTAGAAAACAAAGAAACTACTAAGCAAATAAACAAAACAAGAAAACACAGTTATACCTTCTCGTTGGGTGGAAATGGGCCACCATGCCCTAGCTTGTGGAAGCACCTCTCTTGGATGGGGGATCTATGGCTCAATGAAGATGGAGGAGGGGGAGTGTGAGTGGCTTGCGAGACAAAGGGTCTCAACGTAACCATGGGAAGCATAACAATATGCAAGGGAGAAGTGTTTTGAGAGTGACCCCCCACCCTCCTTTTATAGATTTTTTTGGGTTTTAGGGTTTTAAGTCCTTGGTCTAGGATTTTGCCCCTTTTTTTGGATTTTAGCCCCTTCCACCCTAATTTTTGGGGGCTTTAGCTTCTAGGAGGGTATTTTAGGCTCTTTTTGGGGGTTTTTAAGCCCTTTTCTTCATCCTTAAGCATTTTTGAGGGTGTGGGGGTCTAATGGAGGGTCATAAAGTGGTGTCCTTGGGTGGTGTAGGTCATGGAGAGCTTAGTGAGGAATTTTTTGGGTTAAAAAATTGCCCCCTGATGTGTGAGGGCAGGAGCTAATCATATGGCCAATGGACATCATAGGATTTGTTGTGGTGAGGTGATGCTTCTGGGGCTGGGGCATGTTGGCTTTTGGTTTTTGTATTAATATGGTTCCCATCAATGGGTGAGATACAAATAATGTGTTACATATATATGGGAGAGGAGGGCATCCCCATGCTCATGACAATGTCAGAAGAATAATTTGATCTATGCTCTAAAATACAAGAGCTGATCATATACAACTGATGGTACATAATGGTTGCCTCAATGTGAGGCTGAATACAATACTGATTTGATACATTGGACCCGTGGCATTCTCATAGAATGCTATATCTTCATGACTAACGGTCTGCTAGATCTAGAACAGTACATAGTTGTATGGACTCGCTGATTGAGAGTTAGAGTATATGTGGTACAAGTATGTTGCATCAATCATAAAGGTATATCGAAGCACTGTTGGGGCTTCTGAACACTGTCACCAACGAAACCCAGAAATCACAAGGGACATAACCTATTTAGGTCCCTCGAGTAGACTCATCAATGTGCTAGAGTCAAGTGAAATCCAAGGTCTTCGACCAAGTACTGTGTGGACCAAACCCTGTGCGAATCTCAACAGTGCGATGATGTAGTTGGAGTCGAGCACATGAGAAACAACCATCCCAAGAGGCACTAAGGACTCCTCTTAAGTGGTCCAAGGAACTCACCAATGATGTTAATGAAACCAAGGTACAGGGACCTCTAGGTCTATCCTCTAAAATATATGTGTTGTTGTCGACAAAGGGAGACCTGCCCCTAGTGAAGGAAATGATGTTTCCTTGACCAGGAGCACGAGGGAAATAACCAAAATGTGTGAGACAATATGCAGACTGACCCACTAAATGGGTGGGGGGAAGGGAAAGAATTGAACAGGGGCAGAGGGATTTTGGTAGAATCAAACTTCCTTTGTTCATTGTATGATGAAAGGGCGCACCAGGAAGCAAATGAAACTGACTCGTGGGAATGGGATCATAGCTATAATACTAGCAATGTCACTACAGATGGGAAATGCTTGGAGGAGGTAGACACTTTTGAAATTTATGGGATCCAATGGAGACACATTGTAGAGTACTCTAAACAAAGGCGACCCAATGTGGGAATGCTGCCAAACTTTTTTCTGTGGGGTGGTGTCTAGGGACACCGTTGTGGTACAATCTCATGGATTTTTGGCGAGACCGAGAAGGTAAATGCTCGATGGTGCTTTCAATTTTAGAGAGTCTGAAAGCATGAAGAAGAATCCAATGGGGGATCTTTTTCGTTGGTAGTCTCAAGTGCCCAAAAAAGGATAAAAGTATACATAGGAGAGCTTGCCCATCCTAGAGGGGATGAGAGACTTCTTTACCGTTGGTAGTCCAATAAAGCTGAAAAAGGTTAAACCTATACTGACTGGACGGTCATTCAGATACTTTTACGAGCATGAACGAAAACAAGTTTGCTCGGAAATCTTTTCTTGATGAGAAGGCTCAAAAAGAGCTTAACGACAACCCGTGGCGAGCTTTTTCATAAAGTGCGGCCCCTCTGCCTGAGAAAGCATAAAAGTATGTAGAGGGGAACAGTCTTGGCTTGAGTGTACCAAGGAGGACCTTTCGAATTGATGGTCTACATGGTCTCCAAAAGGAGGTAAATGAGACGATGTAGATGCCCTTTCCTATACTTTAGCGAGCGGGAAAGGAAGCAACTACGCTCGACAATCTTTTCATTGTTTTTAAGAGTCAGAAAAGAGCTTAAACGAAACTCCAGTGTGGTCAAATGATTGCGGTGGCACAGGTGGTGCCCCATTTCGAGATGGTACAATATGGACAGAGTAGAAAGCTCTCAAACATACCAATACATGCACAGGATAGATCGCAGCAGAGGCTTGCGAGTCGATGCGACAGAGGCACACAAACTGAGGTGGCTCTCAGAACAAAGGTTAGGAGAGTGTGTGTGTGTTTTGCGGTGGATGGACTTGACTACATATGATGTGAGTGCAAGTCCAGGGGTAGTTATATGCCAAATATATACAAGAAAAGTAAATCATTTTGTGGACAATGGTCCAGAGATCCGTGTGAGGTGCGGTGAATGGGGAAGACAACTATGTATTAAAATAAAAAATAAAAGTAAAAAATGACATTCCTTAACATGCGGTGGCCTGAAAAATCGCATGAGTAGCGATCGGGAAGTGTGATATAAGTACAGGTCCGTATAAACTCGCATCGTCATGTCATGGCTCGTAAATTGAGGTGACTTTTGGGAAATGGTCCTAAAATTAAACATGAGACAATGGTCTCATAAAGAGATATAAATTTGGGCCAAGAGGTGTGAGGGGTGTCTCAAACTGATTCCAGATGAATTTGGAGTAGAATTTAATGGTGCTACCCCTGATTTTTGAAAAAAAAATAAAAATGAAGTGAATCGTTGGTGATGGTAAGCGTAAAATTTCTTGAGGTAGAGCCCATTGCGGGGGTTCTCCAAGATTTGTCCATAAAATTCAATGAGGGTGTATGCCCCTTTTTCGAGGCAATGGTGGATGACGTATAGGCCATACCAAATTGAATCGAACTTACCTTTTCCCAAGTTATCATTGGGTTGGTTGTAGACTAGAAGCATATCCCCTTCGCTAAAGGTGTGAGGGTGGACATGGGAGTCATAGTGGACCTTTGACCATGTTTTCACTGCTTCAATTGCTTGAAGGGTGACTCGATGGTCTTGTATGGTTTGCTCGAGTTGGAGGAGTCATTCTTCTAAAGGCGAAGTATCAGGGAGTAGTTCTACTGCAAGGTGGAGGGAGGGGATTTGGCACTGTATAGGGAGCACTGATTCAACACCATGTACTAGGAGGAAAGGAGTGAAACTGGTTGCAGTTTTTGTGGATGTGCGATAGGCCCATAGGGCATAGGATAGCATGTGATGCGAGTTGGTTTTATGGTTTCCTACCATCCTTTGGAGCATTTTTTTGATGATTTTGTTGACTACTTCAACTTGGCTATTTCCCTAGCGGTAGTAGGAAGATGAGTACTGGTGTTCAAATTTCAACATGGTTGACATTTCAGCCCATACGGTGTCTTGAAAGTGTGCTCCATGGTATGAGACTAATTACTTAGGAACAAAAAATCATGAAATAACATGGTTAAAGAAGAAGTGTGCTGCAGTTTCAGCTTTGCAATCAAATGTGGGCATGGCCTCTACCCACTTAGTGAAGTAATCAACTGGCATAATGATTTATTTATGACCATTAGTTGAAATGGGGTTAATTGTCTTGAAGTCGATTGTCCATTCGCAGAAGGGCCCGACTGTGACTACGAGGTGGAATGCTGTAGGGGGGGTTCTTACCTTTGGGCAAAAGAGCTGACAGTTACGGCAATGCTTGACTGCCTTGATTCAATTAGTGAAGATGGAGGGATAGAAATAACTAGTGTGTAGAATATTCTGGGCGGTTTCTAGGCCTAAAAGATGGCCACCGCACGCCCCACTATGATAATCGTTGAGGATGGTTTCATCCTCGTCACGGGTGGGGAAATGACATAGGATGGTATCAATGCCTTGACGATACAAAACATCTCCAATCAGCAAGTGTCTAATGGATTGATGTCATATGTGTTGCCTATCCTCATGGTTTCAATGCGCTGTGAATTTATGTGTTCGTAAATAAAGAAGGATGTCCCCATACCATGGGTCGTCCATGTATATGAAGAATAGGAAATCATCAGGGAGATCATCCTTAGGGGGTTATGAGGTGATTAGTGGGGGAAGATCGGTCATGAGTGTGGCTAGTGTGGGTGCCTTTATGATTTTCAGGGAAATGAATCTAAGTTGAATTCTTGGAGGATGACCACCCACTTAGCTGCTTGACCTTGTAGAAGGCGGCGGCTTAAGAGATACCCCATTGGGTTTGAATTAGCCACTACATGAGTATGGTTTGTGATGGTGTAGTGGCACAACTTCTGAGTCGAGAAGACAATGGAGAGGGAAATTTCTCCTTGGGTAAATATCGTATTGGAGGTCCTGTTAGCTTCTGACTGATGTAGTAAATCACATGCTCATGGCGAGCATCATCTTATTGGACCAAGGCTCCAGCAATGGCGTTCTGTGAGGTCGACACATAGAGAATGAAGTCTCGGGTGAAATCTGGTGCTGAAAGTAATTGTGCAGAAGCCAGGGCTTGTTTGAGTGCATCAAACGATTCGTGTGCTTGTTGATCCCAAACAAAGGGGATTTTTGTGTGGAGCAGGAAAATGAATCCGAAAGCTTTTGTTGCATACTCTGGTACAAAGCGGTGGAGGAAGTTGGCCTTGCCTTGGAGGCTCTATAGTTGGTGCCGAGTTTTTGGAGAGGGAATATCAAGGATAGCCTAAAATTTGAGGGGATTTACCATTATCCCTTTGTGGGACACGATGAATCCGAGTAGACAGCCTGCTGGGACACAAAAAATGCACTTGAGGGGATTCAGGAGAATTTTGTACTTGTAGCAACATAAAAAGGGTTGCTGTAAGTCGTCTATATGCTATGCTTATTTTGCTGATCAAGCAATAAGATCGTCCAGGTAGACCAAGATGATGTGAATTAGGTCGTGGAAACAATCATTAGAGGAATTTTGGGGTCTAAAATGGGCCTCCTAAGGAAAATAATAAAACAATAGTTAAAATAATAAAATAATAGTTAAAATAATAAAATAATATTGATTAATTTTGGAGGAAGAAAGAAAAAAACTACTTTTTGTGTTCGTATTTTCGACATATCTCCCTGTGTTTTTACTCAAATTTCGATCAAGAGAGCTCGTTGGATGCAGAATTTGATTCTGCATCCAACGAGTACCCACACTACATACTTTTGAAGGACCCCTCTACCCCAAAAACAAGAAATACCTGAAAAAACGTGATGATGACATCATCATCACATTTTTTCAGGTATTTCTTGTTTTTGGGGTAGCGGGGTCCTTCAAAAGTATGCATTGTGGGTACTCGTTGGATGCGGAATCAAATTCCGCATCCAACGAGCTCTCCCGATTGAAATTTGAGTAAAAACACAATGAGATATGTCGAAAATACGAACAAAAAAAGTAGTTTTTTTTAATGGCAAATATGTCAATTTAACCATTATGGTTGACTTACTTTATTGAAATTCTATTGGTTCTTGAATTCCAACTCACAAAAACTTATTTTGGCACGTTTTCTTATAAGGCCCATTTTAGACCCCAAATTTCCTCTAATGATGTCATGGTGTACTGGAAGGTGGCTCCAATGTTTTTCAGGCCAAAGGGCATGACTCGGTAAACGAATGTGCCTCATGGGGTTGTGAATGCCGTCTTATAATGGTCTTCTTTCCAGATTTGGATTTGGTTATATCCGAAAAAACCGTCCATGAAGGAAAAGGCCTCATGTCCAGCACACGCATTGATAATCTTATTGATGAAGGGTGTGGGGAAGTTGTCTTTGGGAGATGCCCCATTGAAGTCATGGAAGTCTATGCAAACATGAATGGTACCATGTTTTTTATTCATGGGAACAAGATTAGAAACCCGAGTGGTGTACGCAATGGGATAAATGAATTTCGTTGCGCGTAGCTTCTCTATCTCGGCTTTAACTGTAGCCACTTTGGATGGATGGATTGGCCGTTGCATTTGGCGTACATGTACCACATCGAGCCATGTGTTGATGTGGTGTTCCACGATGGATAGATCTAGGCTGGGAATTTCAGTGTAAGACCAAGTGAAAATGTTGCGGAATTCTTGGAAGAGAGATTTGTAGGTATCAACCTCTTCTCGGGAGCATGATTTCTTCAACAATATCAGAATTGGTTGAGATGTCGATTTTAATGGTTGGAAATTTTTTTGCCATATTCCCTTCTTAGAAGGCATCTAGTGCTGGGATGGGGCTCTTGAACTAGTCGACCTTCCCATGGATGAAATATTTGGTCTCCATGAAAAACTGGTCAGACTGCGACAGAAGTTCTTCAGGGAGGAAGAACGAGCGATGGTGCATATCTTCCCATGGGTATTTCAGGGCAGTCAGAGCTTCCAGTATCTCCTCATCATTGCTAAAGCAACAAAGAGATAGGTCTGATGGACCATCGTTGGAGGTGGATATAAGCGGGTCAGTTGAACTGGACATCATGTAAATGGACATGGTGTCTAAAGAAGGCAGTGGGGGGTGCACTTCTTCAATCAAGGTGATTTCAGACTCAAGGGAATGTTGACAGAGGTCAGCTAGTGCCATTCGAAATTCAGGCAGGTCCCGACAATGGTGAGAGTAATGTCCATACAAACCGCAAAGGGTGCAAGCATGGTTTGTTCTCAATGCCATGTTTTTTACTATTGGTGCGGTTGGGAGTTCAACTACGAGGATGTTTTTGTTTGTATCCATGGCATCCAAATGCACATGGATCATGGGTATTTCAGGGAAATTCTAAGTTGGATGGCCTTGTTTCTCACAGACAGCACAAGGTGGGACTTGTCGCAGTTCTGTGGTGGCTTTGGCATTTTTTCCCCTGGACATTTTCGGGTGGGGCAGTACGGGTACAGGTGCAGTGGTTGGATTTTGTAGACCGGGTGGAGGGTGAGACTCGACTGTGATGGGTTGCACTAGGGTTAAGACAACCTGGGGAATTTCTGGTTGAGTCGATGGATCAAGATACCACACCGAAATTCCCAATGTAAAGCTTGGCACGCTTAAGGTGCCCATTACCGGTTTGCTCATGACACCAGGTAGGGGAAAGAGGAAGGGAATTGTATGGATTGGAGATGAGCCCATATAACTCCTAGTTGGTTGCATGTGGGGATGCGGTTGTGGTTGTGGCTGTGCATAATGTTGTTGTTGCGGGTGATGTTGTGGCTGTGCATAATGCTACTGCTGCGGGTGATGTTGCGACTGATGTTGGTGTTGCAGCTACGGACGATGTTGTGTTTGTGGTTGGGGATGCAGCTACGCTTGTTTTTTGGGTGTAGTAGTGCTGGACGAGGCCATGCACAAGTCCACAGTTTCATTTTGTGTTAGTGGTGGTGACACTAAGGGTAAAGGAGTCGTCATGGTGGTATCAGCAAACAACCCAGTGCCCACATTCAACAGTGGGGAGGCTAGTGTGTTTTCAACCATAGTGTTGATTGTAGGGACGAAATTAGCATGTCTGGTCACCCCTTGTGGCTCAATGGTGGTGATGGTATGGATAACATTGGCAGGTTTCGTTAACCCTTGCAGATCATGATAAGTGAGTTGATGAACCATCACAATCTTCCCTTTGTTGATGTAATTGTAACTTCAGAATGTATTCACTTATATTTCTTATCTATTGTAACCCGATGTTCATTCTAGGATGTATTTTAATGTATGTGAATCATGTCATACCCCGATGTTTATTCCGGGAAGTTTCTATAATGAGAAAGTCATGTCAATTCATTATGGGTAACCCTCCTATTGGTCAAGGGCTAAAGTCCCCACAGTTGTGGGGACCTTGGGTTATTAGAATATCCTAGTGAATTCGACCCTAGGTGAGTCATTGTAAGTCGAGGCAATATTCCCCACCATTGTGTTACCCTCCTATTGGTCAAAGGAGGAAAAGTCCCCACAAGTAGTGGGGCACTAGGGTTATTAGACACTCCTAGAGATGTCGGCTCTAGTAAGTAATTGTTAAGTGATGCCGACATGTTGGATTGTGCTTCAAGTGAATGAAAGAATATAAATAGAGAGAGATCCTCTCTATTTATCTCACTTTCAAGACTCACACTCACTCAATGAGGGTGCATGAGTGAGAGAGGAGAAGCTCTCTTAGTGTGAGAGAGAGAGACTGCTACTGTTGGGAGATCATCTTACTGTTTGGGGCTTTTACCAGTTTTGGTGCTAATTCTATCTCTGAGGAAGTTGCGGGGTTTTCTCCTTTATGGTTTCCCCAAGGAAAACTCTTTGTATCTCTTGTCTCTTGTGATGTACTTATGTTTTATTGTTGTGCTTGTTATTCTCTCAATGAAAAGATCCTAAGATAATAATGCTAGCTTATATGATGAAAAACTAACATGGTATCAGAGCTAACCTGAGAAGAAGACATTACGCAGCTGTAGAAGCTAGGGATTATTACTTTGTGGGTCTCTCTCCACAATCCATCAACAAAATTATGCTAGGATGACTCTCCATTGAAGGGCGCATCTTTCTGTCGAAGCGAAATTCGATTCCAAGCATTTTCAGTTTTTGATGCGGAAATTAGCGCTTTCTACATAAGAGGAAATTTTGAGTGAGACCACCATAGGATTTTTCTCCTCATCAAAACCGAAGTTTAGATACCTGGATCAAGAAATTTGGTTGGGTGAAACGCTGGGAAATCCAAACCCTAGTTTGACCCTGAGCTAGAAAAACCCTAAATACTAAAACTGCTAAGTTTTGGTACATTCGCTATATCCTGATATTGGAGAAGTCTCAAGTGCTAAAAATTTTAGGCGTCGAATATGTAATCCTGATGAACACTGTGTTCAAAATTCATCCTAAGATTCACTGTATTCCGGGAGATATGATATCTCAAAGTTAGGGTTCCAGCCTCTTACCGAATTCATCCCTAAACAGGACACCTGGGGAGAATTGCAATATCTTGGGATACAGAGGTCCAAATGGAATTATTGAATATGTTCTATAAAGGGAAAGGAATTTAATTTCCAATTTATAAATATTATACTCCGAAGATCAACTAGTGACACATGGCATGCCGTACAACTTCTTTGTTTTGAGTAGTCCTGTAAGAGGTCACCCTGGGAAAAGGATCATAAATACCAAATGGTGAAACCAATTATGATGAAACCTATGGTGTTAGATAAGGGATATGTGAGGTTACTATAGTGCAAAATTTCAGACATATAGGATCAGTAATTTTGGAGATATCATAGAAACAGTAATAGGCATGTCTGCAGAAGAAATTAGAAAATTAGGGCTTCCTGTTCCGGGAGCTTCCCTCCACTGTTTTCAGAAAAGGAGTACATTGGACAGCTCCATTTGAATAGATCTATCTGTCTATCCAATAATATATAAAATATTCCAAGTTTTGAAAATTAGGGTTTTTGTGACAAACCCTAGATCAACCAGCTCCGGAACCAGGACAGACACCTCAAATCGGTAAGATCTAATCCTTTGCTAGTTTCATTTGAGGTTCTCATTTCAAAATGATCTATCACATCAGCTTGATGAAAATCTTGGGGAAGTTGACAAATTCCAAGCCTAGAAGTATATGATCTCTAAAGAAAATGTATTGGACACCTACATGAGTATAGAGGTTCCAGTTCCAGAGGGAGATGAGGCTAAAAGTCTTACACAAGAAGAACTTGGTCAAGGCCAAGAAGATCATTGCTAATTTAGTCATGAATCAACTTGTATTACAAGTGTCTCCCCAAAGACATCGATGAGGTTTGATTCCTTGACCAAGCTATTTGAAGGGAATAACATATATCAGAAGATGACCTTAAGAAACTAGTTGAAGAATGTGAAGTTCCAGAATGCAGAGACCATGCAGTCATAAGGGTCTTTCAAATAAAAGAACAACTTGAAGCGGTAAAAGAAGAAGTGAAGAATGCAGAAGTGGTGATGGACACCTTGAATGGCCTCCCAGGATCATGGGATTCATTCATGTGAGGAATGTGTGCCAAAAGGAAGTGATTACTTTCAGTAGAATCCGAGAAGAAGAAGAAGCTCAACTCATAAGAAGAGAAGAGAAGATGGGAGCAGCTAAAGATAAAGCTCTCACCATCCAAAGAAGATCCCTCAATCGATGGGGAATATGAAGATCTCAACTCTTGAAGAACTTATTATCCACCTTAGCATTTGGATAAGAAATGATGCTATTAGGAATGAAGACAACGATGAAGCTGAAGACTCAAGAAGGTGTATACCCATGAAACAAATAAAGATAAGTATTCAATTGTCATTTCATAAATTGTTTTGTTATGCATTTGTTTATATTCAGTTTATGTATCATGCATGATAGGATGTTTTGCATTAACGGAAATATGCTACTAATATGCATGTGATGGGTAAGTAGCTCATGGTGCTATACAAATTCTCCATTGTTACTTATCTAGAATGAAACCTCTTTGCTGACATATTGGATTAGTGCACAATCTAAATGGTGTCCTGGTAGAGATGGAAGGATTCTAGAAAGTTTCAGTGAGATATGGATGAATGTTGTATTGGCTAAAATAGTTGCATGATCATATATTTATTCATAAGAATTTGCCAATATAAATATTCCTTATGAAATGTTTCTAACCATACAAATGCATTTGACTTGTAGGAAAGACCGCATACATAATCACCTACAAGAAAAGAAGAATGAATACTTGTTCCGAAGAGCAAGTGACGACATTTCAAAATAATATGACGAGTGCAGTGACATCATTAATGCAGAACCTTCCAGCCACCAAGAAGAAAGGGAAGACCAGTTCAAGAAGAATGATGTTAGGATGTAGTATCAAGACCTAAAGAGAAGTTCGTAGTTCCATCATGCAGTAGATGGAAACATCATGGGATACAAAGCAAGATTCGTAGCACGAGGCTTCTCACGAAAAGAAGACATAAACTAAGAAGAGATATTTGTAGCCACTGGAAGTGAAGTCACATGACATGCATAATCATGTGTGCAAATGAAAGAAGGCCTTGTACGAGTTCAGAAGACACCCATGGGATAACACATACATGATGAGTTTGATGAATATCTTAACCTTTGTTACAAGGTTGATAAAGGATGACAAGCTCACAGATGGATGTGAGAAGAACTTTTGAAAAAGTTCAAATAGAGGATCTTGGTATACAATGATCCTAGATGGACACTACTTGTCACTCCAGTACATAATATTTCAGTCCATAGAGTACAGAAGACAGAGGGAGTATGATGCTCTGCTTCAGAGGGAGTGACTACAGAATATCCTGAGGTTCGACATGGCACGGCAGAATTGACAGCTTTCTATCCAGTTTGGGCTTTACCAAGAGTAAAGTAGATTCCAACCTTTACTACAAGGTTGAAGATGGAAATCCAGTGATGCTTATACTATATGTATATGATCTATTTGTGACAGGTACAGATGGGCTGATTGCTGATACGAAGAGAAATTTTTCCACCGAGTTCAAAATGAAGGACTTAGGGATGATGCATTACTTTCTAGGTAAGGAGGTGTGGCAGAGTATAGATGGAATACTCCTTGGACAAGGGAAGTATGCAGTAGAGATCCTGAAGAGGTTTGGGATGATAGACTGCAAGGCTATGGCCACACCTATGGCATCGAACATGAAGGGTACAGTTGATTATGGGCTCAAGTATGATACGAATCGAAAGATTATATGGTTTCGTATTGGGGAAGAGCACTTCGAGGTGCTACTTCAGTATGAGATCAGGTGTGATCTCTTGGTTTGACAGGATGGAGTCCTACATGGCGCTGAGTATAGACGAGGCAAAAGATGTTGCCACTTGTGATTTGGGAAGAGGAGCAGTGAAGCTCTAGTTTTTGATGTAGATCAAGATCTCTCGAAAGAGGGAGTTCTATCATGGCTGGTGAGACAAGTTGTCCGAGCATAAATCCTGGTGAAGCTCATAGGTTGCTCAGACATAAACGGTCCTTTAGGTTGTCCTCGAATGTAATTGGTCCTGAAAAAGATTGTAGGTTATCCTTGGATGTAATCATCCCTGATGTGATTCTATGCTAGAAATGGCCAGAGTAAAGTTCAAGTACTTCAGGGAGAAGCTTAGTGTTCTCTAGATCGAAGTTCCCTCCAAGAGAAAGTGATGAGGCCCATAGCCATTCTGACATGGTGAGAGGATTGGTTCCTTCCATGGTCAGATGTAAGGGCTAAGCCATTCTATCATGGTTATAGGGTTTCTCCCTTCCATGTTAGATATGAGTGCTATCCATTTTGTCGAGTAGGAAAGATGTAAGGGCAATTTCCATTCTAGGAATGGAGGCACCTGGTCAGTTACCAAGAACACTCAGTGTAAAACCTGAGTAGCCATTTTGATGTGATAGAGGGATGTGTTCCCACTTGATCAGATGTAAGGGCTGAACCATTCTGTCATGGCTAAAGGATTAAGTTCCTTCCATGTCAGATGTGAGTGTTGGCCATTCCGACGAGCAGGTCGGATGTAAGGGCAGTGACATGGTGAGAGGATTGGTTCCTTCCATTTTCATGATGCCACATCCAGCATGAAAAAGGGTTGGCTCTGTGAAGACACATCTATTATGAAAAAGGACTAGCTCTATGTAGATGCCATGTCTAGCATGAAAAAGGGCTAGCTCTGTGAAGACACATCTAGTATGAAAAAGGACTAGCTCTATGTAGATGCCACATCTGGTATGAAAAAGGACTAGCTCTGTGAAGACTGATCTAGTATGAAAAAGGACTAGCTCTAAGTAGCTGCCACATCTCGTATGAAAAAGGAATAGCTCTGTGAAGACTCATCTAGTATGAAAAAGGACTAGCTCTGAGTAGCTGCCACATCTGGTATGAAAAAGGACCAGCTCTATGATGCCTCATCTGGTATGAAAAAGGACCATCTCTGTAATGCCTCATCTAGTATGAAAAAGTACTAGCTCTAGGAAGACCACGGGGACTTCACTTAGTGAACATCTCACATAGCACATGTGATCATGGGATATTAAAGAATACCCTTAATTTCCAGAGATATTGACCCAAACTCTTTTTGTTGAAACCCCCTCCCAATACTTAAAACCTCCTCCCCATCCATTTTTATACCTCAATCCTTATAAACCACCCTACTCACCCCCACCTTAAACCCCTCATCCCCCCAATACCTGCAATATATTGGTTCAATTTTTAATAATTTTAAAACCCACAATATGAACTAACGTGATAGGATATTGGTCAACAAGTGAAGCCCCCATGAGGAAGACTCATCTAGTATGAAAAAGGACTAGCTCTGAGTAGCTGCCACATCTAGTATGAAAAAGGACCAGCTCTGTGATGCCTCATCTAGTATGAAAAAGGACCAGCTCTGTGATGCCTCATCTAGTATGAAAAAGGACTAGCTCTGGGAAGACTCATCTAGTATGAAAAAGGACTAGCTCTGAGTGGCTGCCTCATCTGGTATGAAAAAGGACCAGCTCTGAGATGATATATCCAGTATGAAAAAGGACTGGCTCCATAGAACTTCCTGTGACGAGAAGAATCATGAGATAGCACCAGGGATGATCCAGATCGAGTGATGATTGAGATCCAGTGATGATCTAGATTGAGTGATGATCAAGATCCAGTGATGATGATCCAGCAGTGATGATCTAGATCCAGTGATGATCCAGATCCAGTGACGATGTCCAGCAATGATCCAGATCGAGTGATGATCCAGATCCGATGATGATGTCCAGTGATGATCCAGATCTAGTGATGATGTCCAGCGATGATCCAGATCGAGTGATGATCCAGATCCGATGATGATGTCCAGTGATGATCCAGATCTAGTGACGATGTCTAACGATGATCCAGATCGAGTGATGATCCAGATCCAATGATGATGTCCAGTGATGATCCAGATCCAGTGACGATGTCTAGAGATGATACAGATCTGATGATGATGTCCAGTGATGATATAGATCGAGTGATGATCCATATCCGATGATGATGTCTAGTGATGATCTATATCTAGTGACGATGTTCAGTGATGATCTAGATCCAAATGAATATGACTTACAAATGAATATGACTTACAGATGAAGATGACTTGAATATGAAGATGACTTTGAAGATGACGAAGACCTGACGATGACCTAGATGATACAGAGAAGAAGACTTGTGCCAATAAATTGTGTCAAGAGAATACCTTCCTAGTTAAGAGGGAGTGTTGATGTAATTGTAACTTTGGAATGTATTCACTTGTATTTCTTGTCTATTGTAACCCAATGTTCATTCCGGGATGTATTGTAATGTATTTGAGTCATGTCATACCCTGATGTTTATTCCGGGAAGTTTCTATAATGAGAAATTCATGTCAAGTCATTGTGGGTAACCCTCCTATTGGTCAAGGGTTAAAGTCCCCACAGTTGTGGGGCCCTTGGGTTAGTAGAATATCCTAGTGAAGTCGACCCTAGGTGAGTCATTGTAAGTCGGGGAAATAGTCCCCACCATTGTGTTACCCTCCTATTGGTCAGAGGAGCCAAAGTCCCCACAAGTGGTGGGGCACTAGGGTTATTAGACACTCCTAGAGATGTTGGCTCTAGTAAGTAATTGTTAAGTGAGGCCGACATGTTGGAGTGCACTTCAAGTGAACAAAAAATATAAATAGAGAGTGAGCCTCTCTATTTATCTCACTTGCAACACTCACATTCACTCAATGAGGGAGCATGAGTGAGAGAGGAGAATCTCTCTCAGTGTGAGAGAGAGAGACTGCTACTGTTGGGAGATCATCTTACTGTTTGGGGCTTTTACCATTTTGGTGCTGATTCTATCTCTAAGGAAGTTGCGGGGTTTTCTCCTTTATGGTTTTCCCAAGGAAAACTCTTTGTGTCTCTTGTCTCTTGTGATGTACTTATGTTTTATTGTTGTGCTTGTTATTCTCTTAGTGAAAAGATCCTAAGATCATAATGCTAGCTTATATAATGAAAAACTAACACCCTTCATGGGGGAACATCATGAGACGGAAGACAGTTGATGCGACAGCTCACATGGCATACATATAACTTCTCTCGAGGAGAATATTGTAGTCCAATTGAGCATTGATGACCTCTATGTCGATCAGCACTGTCTTCTCGGCTAATGTGATGGGGACGTGGGGAAGGATTCCTTGGTATTTAGTGGGATGTCCATCATAATCCCACAGAGTTGTGGAGGACGGTTGCAGAATTGGTGATCCAAGTTTCTTCCAAAGCAAGGTAGACATAACACACATGGATGCCCACTCATCCACTATGCACTGGTGCACAACCAGGTTCTAGATAGACACCAGGATTTGGAAGGTGATGGTGGATGGCATGCATGGTTCTTAGTTCTCCGTGTCGAATATGATCAACTTGGAGTCGAAGGGGTCTACTACCCCAAGGGTAGCTAGTAAGGATTTCTGCTATGTTGGGCACATTTTAAGTACCTCAAGAGCAGACATGGCAGTTGGCATTTGGGCCAAATCATCCATAATGCTATAGCTGACTATAGCTCTAGCTGTTGCATTATTGGCAATTCTACGTATGGGGGGGGCATAGGAATGGGGGTAGTTGAAGAGGTAGGTTGACTGTGTTGGAAATTCAGGCCGCTAATGTGTTAGCGGGTTCGGTGGTGGTACTGTACTAGTTCCATCTATTTTGTAAGTTGACCTCTTCAGTCCTCATGGCTAGCAAGTGGTGAACACCTGTTTCTACAGTGGGAGGTGCCCCTGGAGCATTGGGATTGGGTTGGGGAGGGGGTGCGGTTACCACCAAACCTTGGACTGGTAGTGGGTTTTGAATCACCATAGGAAGAGGTCCTTATGGTACTAGGTTGGTTTGGGATTGATTTGCAGTGTTGGAGGCCTGTTGAACCTCATTTTGAATGGCCTGCTTAGCTCGACCCATGAGGGAACACTCAAATGTGTAGTGCCCAGAAACATCACATAGTGTACGAGGTTGGTTTGTGTACAACTGGGCATTACGTCTTGGTGCATTTGGTCGTGGGGGGTTTGGAGCTGGTCGGTTTGCCATGACATTGTTGGGAGGGTTCGTTTGTTGATTGCCTCCCTATGGTTGGTTGTTTCCTCAGTTTTGAGATCGATTATTTCTAGCTTTCCCTTGTTGGTTGTTGGGGGCAGGCTGGTTGGGATGGTTTTGTTGTGCAAACACTTACCCCAATGGAGTGGGTGGAGTGGCGGTGGGGGATTGAACCGCTTGCACTGGTAGTACATAGTAAGTTTGAGTGGGAGGTGGTGCCACAAATGCAGGCATTTTCCTCACATATTGTTGTGTAGGCTAAGCCATGGCCTATGCCTGTTGCAGTGGTGCAGGTTCTGCGTAGGAAGTTGCTGCTCCAGACTGGGACATCATTCTAGCATAGTCTAGAGCTTGGTTTTGGGAAGCAACATTAGCAGTGTTGCTTGGTTGTGATGGAACTACAGGTGGTGTTGGTCGGTGTTGTGGCTGGTGGGAGAGTGATCCTATGATGCCATCTGCAGCATGGGATTCCCCCGGTGCATCACGGTAAGAGGTGCCTACGCGGGGAGTGTTTGGGATGAGGGTGTATAGGTATCTAGATTGAGCATAGATGAGGTCAAACTGTTGAGCTTTCAGTATGGCCTCTTCTTCAGATTGGGGACGTTCAGATGTGACGTCCTTTTCTATGGGTGGGAGCAAGGTCTTAAGGAACCAATCCAAGAAGATCATGTTGTCAAGTTGTATTTTACACAGGCTACGTCATCACTGCCACTCATGGATATGGTCAATTATATGAGTGGTAGTGTTTTGACAGAAGGATAGCAGGATCTCCATCCCCTCATCATATCAGGAGTTGGAAATACTGTAGGAACATGAAGGCTAGGGAGTTTAAATTAGGGTACTTGGCTTGTGGTAGCTCAATGTACCATTTGGCTGCAACAACTGTGAGGGTGCATTGGAATAGCCTCAGTCTGATGGAATCATCTATGATTTTATTTGACAAGAACCATAGATGGAATGTCATTATGTGGTTTTGGAGACATTCCCCTACTTTTCCTTGAAACTTGGGAATGTCTGATGGCAGCTTGGTTGGCATGGGTGGCTAGAAAGCTTGGTGGTGGATGGGGCAATTTTTTAATTGTGCCAAATCAGCCAAGTTAAGATGATCCATGAAAGGTAGGTTTGACCCCAATTTGATGTGGGAAGGGGCTGTGATGGTGGTGGGATTTGCAGGTGCATAATGCATCTGCACAGCTAGGGGTACTTGTCGTGGCACCATTGTGGATGGGCCAATGCCCCCAAGTGTTGTGGGGGGGGGTAGTATGGGTGGCAGGGATATTTCCCCCATGTATTATAGTAGGGGAAACACAAGTGGATGGTCCACTACCCCCCTATGTGGTAGGAGGGACAATGTGTGTGGAAGGGCCACTGCCCCCATGTATTGTGAGTGGGATAGCTTGGTTGGTCACTATAGGTAGTGGCAGTTGACTGATGAAAGTTTGCATGACTATGCTTGGACCACCTGCAAGGTTGTTGGTGACAAGTTGTGGTGTGGACATGGGTCCACTTGCTATGGCTATGCCAGAAAATGGATTCAGGTTTGCACTAGCAATGGGGCTTAATGGTGTAGTATGGAGGTCAGGTTCAGACTGATACTGGTTTGAATATGAATTAGAGGCTGTGTGGCCTTTTGATGGTGTGCGAGTTCATCAAGAATAGGCTTGATAGTGTCAGTTCAATGTTCTGAATGGTGGTGGTTCGCCTCTGAGGAGTGAGGAAGAGCATGGGGGATCAATTGTGTTAAATGTTTATCAAACTGATGGGAATGATGTTTAGGCCCTGATTTCAGTGGCTTCCTATTGGTTGTAGCTGGTCAGTTGACCACCAAGACTTCCAGAAGAAAGTGCTTGGCTTTTTCCTCATAGGTGTTTCTACTCAATCGGAAGGGGTTGTTGCCTGTTTCACTTGGAAATTCCTCTCAGCGGCCAGCTACTTTAGGGTTCCTGTGGTACTCCTCACAATGAGTTTTTGGACAGAGCCCAAGTACTTCCCATAGTTGAAGCAAGCAGGGACTTATGTCCTCAAAGACTACAGATTTGTTTGTACATAGTGTAAATTGATAAATTTTAAGGCTCTCTCAGTGTCATGAACTGAGTTGGGTTGATTACTTGGTATGGTGTATTTGTTTTTCTGTTTTTCTGGTATTTGGTAGCTGCAAATGGTTTATGAATTCATCATATTATTTTTCATGCAATGAATAATTAGAAAATTGTAAAAAAATATAGTTCTTAACCCTGAATGTTTATGGCCTAACTAGATGACTACCTCACATTGATATTCCTCTTCAACCAAGAGAAGGTGCTAGGTTCTCAACACAATGGGACTAAACCCATACATAGATACATAGGTCACCTCCCAGATGCAAGGTTGGTCAACAGGAAGGATGCTTAGCATCGTGAGAAGCCTTCCTTCTCTACCCCCTATACCTTCTAGGTCATCTGGTTTTAATGGTTTAGAGCAATGTTCAATGAAGGGCCTAGGACTATACGAGCTTGCCCTTCGTCGTATCCCAAAATACCCTGGATGGTGATGACTGGGTAGAGGAGGAAGGGTAAGTAAGATAGTTAGTTTTAGGTTGATTTTAGTTAAGATATGTTCATTAAACTAAGCCATTAAAATTTACTTTGAATTTACACTCTGTTTGTTGATGCAATTACAGGAAATTAAAACAAAAACTGAAATTAAACCAGTATGTTGTACAGAGGTAGCTGAGCCACACTGACACTCCCTATAAAACTGAAATTTAACCCCTATTAAACTAAACTTGAACCTCTGATTGATAGACCGCACATTTTTGATCAAATTTGGCGAGGGGGTCGCACATTTTTTTCAGAAACAGGCGAGGGGGTCACACAGATTCCATAGACAGTCGCGGTCTGCGTTTCCAAGCAAATTCACACCTTTTGGGGGATTAAGTGTGTTGTGGGTGCACCTGTTAGGCCATTAAGTGTGCCCTCATCCCCTGTTTAGGCCCGATAAGTGTGACCTACCCCAAATTTGGAGTTTTTCTGATCCCGAGTCAGATCCGACCGACAGTAACTTGTACTGTGGCCAAAATGACTCGCATTTGCCTAGTAGAGGTTTCGGCAACACTAATAACTAGAAATAAACTAGATCTAAACTGAATTTGAGATGAAATTTTAAAAACTAGGGCAAAACTTGAAAATCTTGAAATTTTAAAAATTTGGACTAGGGATCCTATGGGATTGACCTAGTATGGTCGCTAGTTCTGTAGTAGGAATTTCTCCTTGCTACAGGGGTAGGAATGGCTCCCTTCTATCTATAGAATAGAAGGGTAGGTTCCTTCTTGGAAGAAGACTGAAAATAAAAATGGAATGAAAGAAATCAGAAACAATAGAAAAGATGGAGAACCCCCTTGCAAACAAAGGTTAGGGTTTCGCTTCCAATAACCCGCAAACAATCTATTAAGCTACAGTAAACCGAAATACCTGCAAAACAAGTTAGGAAATAAACCTGCAAATGAAATCATGGGTTAGAAAACAAATAAACTACTAAGAAAATAAACAAAACAAGAAAACACAGTTATACCTTCTCTTTGGGTGGAAATGGGCCATCATGCCCTAGCTTGTGGAAGCACCTCTCTTGGATGGGGGAGTTATGGCTCAATGAAGATGGAGGAGAGGGAGTGTGCGTGAATTGAGAGACAAAGGGTCTCAAGGTATCCATAGGAAGCATAACAGTATGCAAGGGAGAAGTGTTTTGAGAGTGACCCCCCACCCTCCTTTTATAGCTTTTTTGGGGTTTTAGGGTTTTAAGCCCTTGTTCTGGGTTTTAGCCCCTTTTGGGGATTTTAGCCCCTTCTGCCCTAATTTTAGCTCCTTTTAGGGTTTTATCCCCTTTTTGGGTACTTTAGCTCCTATGAGGGTATTTTAGGCTCTTTTTTGGGGTTTTTAAGCCCTTATCTTCATCCTTAAGAATTTTTGAGGGTGTGGGGGTCTAATGGAGCGTCATGAAGTGGTGTCCTTGGGTGGTGTAGGTCATGGAGATCTTAGTGAGGTATTTTTTGGGTTAAAAAACCACTCCCCTATTATAATTAATATCTTTCATGTTCATACATTCACTACAATCTTGGATTATACGGTTAGTAGTTATAAAAATTGGAAATATATAGTATAGTCTATTGGGTTTTATTCTAGTGATTGAGACATGGTGTCACCATAGTACATACTAATGACCCCAATTCAAACCCCAATGGTAAAAGCACCCTGGGATATAATCTTGTCTTGTTTGATGGGTTTTATATGAAGCATTTATGCAAAGAAAAAAGAGAAGAATGGGAAATATATTTATTCTACTTGTATCGATTGTATTGTTGAATCCCGTAGAGCTTTATTTGGTCATTAGTGAACATATTCTTTTCTTTGCACTCCCAATATTTATTTCAGACCTATTCTTTTAGCTTTACATGAACTGGCACATCACACAAGTAAATATAGTATGTTTATTACCTTATCACCACTCATATGGGTTGTTATATTAAATGAATCAACGGTATCTACTAGGGAATCAATTGTTTAAAAAGGATCATATTTCCTCTTATGAATTTGTTGTTAATTACACCTACAAATTCTCATTATGCAACATATCTAAGATTAGTTGTAATTTTGTTATGTACGATACTCTACCCATGATATTATGTCCTTTGGAATCCATATTTATTAACTTCAATAGTGGTTTGTGGGTGTCCCAAATCTATGATTCACTACTACAAAAAATTCCTTTAGTGAAGTGTGAAAAAGGTCACCATAACCTCAGTGGTGACAATCAAAAGGGACTCTGTCATGAGAAAATGAGTGTATTCAATGAAATTCTTCATAATTTGAAGTGTGGAATTCTGCACTGAATAATATTCCCCATGTTTTTTGTTATTCTTAAACTAATTTTACTATAGTGTAATTGATTAACATAGTTTTCTATGATACAATGGATTAGAACTTGTGACTTACAAGATACAACATATGACGGTTAAGCCTTTTCATTATATAAGGATAATCCATAT
The DNA here is from genome assembly GCA_001517045.1 of Pseudotsuga menziesii. NCBI lineage: Eukaryota > Viridiplantae > Streptophyta > Pinopsida > Pinales > Pinaceae > Pseudotsuga > Pseudotsuga menziesii. The sequence goes on along the minus strand of LPNX010976019.1, from coordinate 180,704 downwards.
CACAAAGAGTGCTAAATGAAGGACAACTCTTTCTATGAAGACAAATTTAAATGAAATTAAGAATAGATTATGCATAACATTCTAATGCTCTTTCTTCGTCTCTCAAAGGTGAGATTAATTTAAGGATTCAATTTAACTTTGATGTAAGAAATTAACTGAAGAAATATAATTCAACCTTGAAGGTATGGGTTATTCAGTAAGAAGCAAGTTTACATTTTTCTAGAAAATTTAAAAATATTACAATGAAGTAAAAGAACTTGCATATAAAGTTGGAAATATTTTTGGCCTTAATAGATTGGATGCCATGAAAAGACTTGGTGCTCATTCCAAACTTGTGCTCAAGGAATTTGTAGCCTAAAATATCTATTTCATACATGAAAATGCCATTTCTAAGTTTCCAGGTGGGGCTACTAGTAGATCCTTTGTTTGATCTCAATAGCGCCAATATGTAGTATATACTTGCTACGAATGGAAGATATTTTCAAAATCACAATTTGTATTCCAATTCACAGGTCAATCACCTTTTGAGGATTTCTGGTGAATCAATCATTTCCTAGAAATTATGATGTTGTTAACATCTAAGTATTTCATTAGCCTTTCTTAAAATTCTTGATTTCCTTAGTAAACTTAGCATTTGTGATACATAATCTCTTCTGCTATGAATCACTCTTTTTTAGGGGAACTCACACTTTTAACTGCGACCAAGAAACAAAATTTTTCAGTCTTTTGTTAACTTCACTTAGGGTTTCAAATTTTAATCCAAAGTCAATGTTATCCCCATTACTGAGGATTTTCTAATTTTATTGATGATATAGGTTGTTTTTTGCAGTTTCCCAGTGGTCTGTGACTCTATACATCACAATCATGGATTTTGACTAAACTATCACTGTTAACCAAAAAAATCCCTCCATCAACTCTACATGGCCTACACCACCCAAGGACACCCATGCACGACCCTCATTTAACCCCATTTAATCCCCACACCCATAAGAAGGCTTGCAAACAGGAAAAAGGGCTTAAAAACCCCTAAAAAGAGCCTAAATAGCTCTCATAGGGGCTAAAGCCTCCAAAAAGAGGCTAAAACCCCTCAAAGGATCCTAAAACCCTAAAAGGAGCTAAATATCAAGTGAAAGGGGCTAAAATCCCAAAAAAGGGGTAAAGCCCTGACCAAGGGCTTAAAACCCTAAAAAGGATATAAATAGAGGGGTGGGGGTCACTCTCAAAAGATTCCTCCCTTGCATATTGTTATGCTTCCCGAGTGGATGCCTTGAGACCATTTACCTCTCAAGCCACCCACACTCCCTCTCATCCATTTTCCCTTTGAGCCATAGCTCCCCCATTGCCAAGAGAGAGGTGCTTCTCCAAGCTAGGGAATGGTGGCCTATTTCCACCAAGAGGTATAATCTTTTGTTTAATGTCATTTTCATTTTAGTTTTTGTCTAACTGATTTTGCTTCCAGGGTTATTTCATGTTCTAACAAGTGTATGCAGGGTTCTGGAGTCTAACCTTATGTGCAAAGTTTCCACCTCTTTCCTTTCTGTTATTTGCTTCATTCCAATTTCATTTTATTTCTTGCATTACCATCAGGAACCCTATCCTTCCATCCAATAGATGGAAGGTAGCCATTCCTACCTTATAGAAAGGGAGAAATCCCTGCTACAGAACTAGAAACCATACCAGGTCGATCCCATAGGATCCCTGGGTTTATTTTTCAAATTTTCAGTTTTTAATTCTTTTTTTTTCCCTAGTTTAATTTTCTATTAAAACTTAGCTTAGGTTCCTGTTTATTTGCATTTCTAGTTACTATCGAGCCTCCTCAAGGCAAATACGAGTCCATTTGGCCACAGTATAGGTTACTATTGGCTAGATCTTACTCAAGACCAAAAAAATTTCAGTTTCCGGAGTAGGTCGCTCTTATCGGATTTTGTCACTTAGAGTTTGATTTTTTAAAAGTTAAGGACTGTCAGTGCAGATCAGCTGCCTCTGTCCATCCAAACTATTTTTATTTTTGTTTCCATTTCTGTTTCTGTTCATTTCATTTGCAAAATGTGTAAATCAAAGTGTAAATCAATGGTTAATGGGTTAGTGAACATAACTTGATTAAAATTTACTTAAAATCAACATCTTTCCTAGGCCTTCGTCCTCTACCCAGTCATCACCCTTTGGGGTATTTTGGGATAAGACAAAGGGTGAAGCTCGTATAGTAATAGGCACTTCACCTATTATTTTTCGAAGCAACTAAAAATGGGTGACTTGGAAGGTAGAGGGGGTAGAGAAGGAGGGATTATCACGGTGCTTAGGATCCTCCCTGTTGACCAAACTTGCATCTGGAGGGTGACCTATGGATCTACAGATGGGCTTAGTCCCATTGTGTTGAGATCCTAGCACCCTCTCCTGGTTGAAACATTAGAGAAAATTTCAACTCAAAATGGGCCTTTTAACTTTTATTCAAATTCCATGTCATCATGTGTTATCCAATGAAATTGCTTTAAATTTGAAATACCATATAGGTCTTAAACACTTTTTTAATATAAATTTGGGGATAGGTATCATAAAAAAAACTACTTTTTTTCTTTGTATTTTTGACATATCTCCCCGTGTTTTTACTCAAATTTTGATCAGGAGAGCTCATTGGATGCGGAATTAAATTCCACATCCAACGAGTACCCACTCAGCATACTTTTTACGTACTTCGCTACCCCAAAAACAAGAAATACCTGAAAAAAATGTAATGATGACATCATCATTACATTTTTTTAGGTATTTCTTGTTTTTGGGGTAGCAGAGTCCGTCAAAATTATGCTGAGTGGGTACTCGTTGAATGCGGAATTTAATTCCGCATCCAACGAGCTCTCCCGATCGAAATTTGAGTAAAAACACGAGGAGATATGTCAAAAATACAAACAAAAAAGTAGTTTTTTTTCTTTTCTTCCTCCAAAATTAATAAATATTATTTTATTATTTTAACTATTATTTTATTAGTTCATTTTAGGAGGCCCATTTTGAGTTGAAATTTCCTCTAATGAGAAATATAGGTGCTAGGTAGTTACCTAGTCAGGCTATCATAGTTCAGGATCACAACTGGTACATGTCTAAAATTTCTGATTACTATTTACTGCTTTCATTCCCAATGTTATCAACTCTGCTGAATATTCATAAACCATTTAAGCAGCCACCAGATATAACAAAAAAAAATACATACACACCATACCATATACATCAACCCAACTCAGTTCATGATGCTGAGTGAGCCAATAAAATTTAGAATTTACACTAAGTTAAACATCTGTAGTCTTTGAGGACATAAGTCCCTAACTGCCTTAACTATGGGAAGTACATGGGCTCATCCTAGAAACTCATTGTGAGGAGTACCACAGGAACCCCAAAGTAGATGGCTACTGAGAGCAATTTCCAAGCAAAACGGGCAATGACCCCCACTGATTGACTAGCACTCCCATGAGGAAAACACCAAGCGTTGTCTTATGGAAGTCTTGGTGGCCGAGTGACCACCTAAAGCCAATAGGACGCCATTAAAATTGGGGTCAAAAAATCATTACCTCCATTTTGACATACAAATCTGACACGGTTGATCCCTCACGCTCTTCCTCATGCCTAAGAGGAAAACCACCACAGTACGTATCATTAAACCAACATCGTCGAGACCATTCTTGATGACCTTCTACACCATCAGAAGGCCACACAGCCTCTGATTCAAATTCATACTCATATTAGTCTGAACCAAATCTGGACACTGCACCATCAATCCCCCTGGCTTGTGCCAACCCAGATCCATTTTTTGACATAGTAATTGCTAGTGGACCCATGTCCACACCACAAACTATCACCAACAAACCTACAGGTGGCCTCGACATAGTAATGTAAACTATCGTAAGCTAGATACCACCACCCATATTGACTAGTCAAGTTGTCCCACTTGCAACACATGGGGGCAGTGACCCTTCCACCTACACTGCCCCTTCTGTCATACATGGAGGCAGTGTCCCTTCCACCCACACTGTCCCTCCCACCACACTTGGTGGCATTGGCCCTGTTAACCCAAAACATCCCTCACTAAGCTCTCCATGACCTACACCACCCAAGGACACCACTTCAAAACCCTCCATTAGACCCCCACACCCTAAAAAAAGCTTAAGGATGAAGAAAAGGGATTAAAAACCACAAAAAAGAGCCTAAAATACTCTCCTAGGAGCTAAAGCCCCCAAAAAGGGGCTAAAACCCTAAAAGGAGATAAAATTATGGCAGAAGGGGATACAAGCCCAAAAAAAGGGGCTAAATCTCGGACTAAGGGCTTAAAACCCTAAAACCCCTAAAAAATCTATAAAAGGAGGGTGGGGGGGTCACTCTCCAAACACTTCTCCTTTTCATATTGTTAAGTTGCCCCTGGATGCCTTGAGACCTTTGTCTCTCAAGCCACCCACACTCCCTCTCCTCCATCTCCATTGAGCCATAGCTGCCCCATCCAAGAGAGGTGCTTCTTCAAGCTAGGGCATGGTGACCCACTCCACCCAAAAAGAAGGTATAGCTTGTTCTTTGTTGTAAATGCTTAGTTTTTTCTTTGCTTTCTAATCCATGGTTTCATTTGCAGGTTTATTTCCTAACTTGTTTTGTAGGTATTTCGGTTTACTGTAGCTTAATGATTATTTGTAGGTTATTAGAAGAAAAACCCTGTTAGAATAATCAACCCATAGTTAGCTACCTTAGACATTAATTTAATTATTTTTGTCTTATTTTCCTAGTCTCATGATTCCACCTTATGCAAGTTGTCATTTACCTATCCATAGTGGTCAAACTTTCCTATTTTGACTCATGTAGCACTTGGGAAACCTCAAGGAATCAATTCTGCTTTATTCCTGATCTCCTAGGCACCCTTCTGCTTTTTTTGCTTTATTGCCTTCTTTTTCAGTGCTTTGAGGTAATTGGAAAAGTTTGACTAGGTGAGGTGAACTAGTTTTTTGTACTCTACATCCCCCATTATTTTCTTCTTGGAAAAGCATGTATGATTTGTCATTCCATCACTCTTTAGCTTTCCTAAGTGCTTTTTCCAATTCGTGAGCTCCATGACTGATTTGGAAACAACTTTTTGTACCTATGGGGGATTTGCTTAATTTTAGTAAGCCTGCTTTATGCTAGATTTGAATTTCCTCCTCATGCATTCAAATCCCTTATGTAATTATTTAATGCAGCAACCTATTATGTTACAAGGTTGGCTATTGTACAATGAGTTAATACAGTTTAATGTTCAGCTCCATATTGAGTCTCTTTTGTGAGTGATTTTGCATGATCAATTGATAATTGCTGTGAGTAAAATTAATCTATCACTGGGCTTAGTTTCCACATGGTATCAGAGCCATTGTAGATCAATTTCTCTCCTTCAAATTTTTTTTGCAGGTTTGACATCAGTGACTGGGAGCCTTCTACTGACAGCCGAGACAATTTCTAAGCTATGGATCAATCTCAGAAGATCATCTTGACTCCCTTCAACTTTTTTGAATGGAAAGAAGATATGGAGATACCGTTGAGATTGAAAGTCCTCTACAGGGTGACTATGGCAACAGAAGCAGAGCCCAATGCAGCTGCAGAGAAGATTAAATGGCACAATAGGAGGGATGAGGCCTATGGTCTCATGTGTCTGAGTATTTCCAGAGACCTCCTTTTCCATCTTGATGGATTGACATCACCGAATGAAGTATGGGAGAATATTACTGATCTTTTTGGAAAGATAGATGAGATGAGGGGACATCAAATCGAAAATGAGTTGATTTCCCTGATTCCAAATAGCTTTTAATCACTGTAGCTTTATTTCTCCAAGTTCAAAGCACTTGTTTTGCAGCTGAAACAGTGTGGGATCGAAAAGAAGGATGATCTGCTGGTCTTGGCCATACTCTCGAAGCTTGGCCTTGACTATTCAGTGTTTGTTTCAACCTTCTATTCCACAAAACTCATAGCTCAAACCTAGAAGATGCCTATCCTTGCAGATTTCATGGAATCTCTCACACAAGAACAAGACAAGATGGTGATGATGGGCACCATCAAACCATCCAAAGACCAAGCTCTGGTTGTTGGAGATTCGAAGCCGGATTCAAAAAGCAAAAAGAAATCTAAAAATCCACCTGAGCAAAAGAGAGACAAGAACAAGTCTCCGGAGGAGCCACAAGGTTCCAAGAAGAACTACCAGAATAAGAAGAATAAAAGATAAATGAGCAAGTGTGCATAATGCAATAAGGGAAATCACACTGAAAGCTCTTGTATGAAGAAGCAAATAGACACGCTGACCCAACTCCTGGAGAAGAATGGCATCTCCCTTCGAGATAGCTCAAAGAAGAGAGAAGGAGGATCAAGTTCAGAAGACAGAGAGAGAGTTCATGCATTGGTTGCTGGCACATCAATCTCACCTAGTTTCATCATCGATTTTGGAGCTTCAAGACACATGGTTTCAACCAAGGAGGAATTATCCTCACTTGACATGTCGAAGGGACCACCTATAGTACTGGGATATGACTCTCTCACTGAAAGTTTGGGCAAAGGGAGGATTGATCTTGATCATGGTCAGTTCAGCAATGTGTTGTATGTGCCTGGTCTTTCCTCCAACCTCTTGTCAGTGTACCAGATGACTCAAACTGGGTCTCCAAAGAAGGTCATATTCTCCCCTGATGAATTTGAGATCACAGAGATCTCAAGTGGTAAATTCATTGCGAAAGGAGTTGCAAATCATGCTCAAAAGGTATACATGTTCTCACACTTCCTACCCTACTCAAACTCCTCTGCTCTTCTAATTCATGCTAATGAGGCAAGCAAGATTTGGCATGAAATATTTGGCCACCTAAATTACAAGTATCTTTCTGATCTTAGTGAAAAAGAGATGGTCATAGGGTTGCCCAAGATAAAAAATTTCCAAAGGAGTCTGCCAAGGTTGTATCCTAGGAAAACACCCAGAGCATAAATTTGAGAGAGCTAGTCATGAGAGAACAATGGTGGTGAGTATGTCAAGTATAAGTTTATTAATTATTTTTTAGATGTAGGTATTCAGATGCAACATTCTATCCCTTACACACCACAGCAGAATGGTGTTGTTGAGAGGAAGAACAGATCACTGAAGGAGATGGCAACATGCATGATGGAGGCAAAAAAATTTCCACCAAATTACTGGGCCAAAGCTATCAACTGTGCGGCCTATATCTAGAATAGGGTGCCTCATAAACATCTTGATGGCATGACTCCTTTCAAAGCATGGAGTGGGCACAAGCCAGATGTGACCCATTTTAGGATTTTTGGCTCAAGGGCTTGGGCTAGAATTCCAATAGAAAAGAGAAATGCTTTGCAGCCCCAAATCCAAGAGTGCCTTTTTGTTGGGTACTCTAAAGATTCAAAAGGGTAAAAACTGATAAATTTGAGCACAAACAAAGCCTTCATCGAAAGGTGTGTTCATTTTCAAGAAGAACCCCTTGCAGCAGTGGAAGTTGGAGAAGCTCTTCACCACCTGAACCTATGAAAGTAAGTGAAGAGTTTGTTGAACATGCTGATTCTGATATGTCTAATAGTGATGAGTTTATTTTAGAACCTAACAGCCCTAAAAGGCCAAAATGGGCAGCCAAGACACTACATGTAGCAGGAGAGCTAGCTGGGGATCCCAATGACCCAAGGAGGACTAGATCTCAATTTGAGAGTCATCTGTGCATGAAGGATCATATGTTTGATGAGAAATGATATTTGATGGTGGAATCTGATCCTCAAACATATGAAGAAGCATAAGGAGATCCAATATGTCAAGCATCCATGAAGGAAGAGTTAATCTCACTCCAGAAGAGGAACGCATGGGAGCTAGTGGATCTTCCCCCAGGGAGGAAGTTAGTTCAGTGTAAGTGGGTCTACAAGACCAAATTTTCTGCTGATGGTTCACCTCTAAAGTACAAGGCTGGATTGGTAGCCAAGGGCTACTCACAGTTTCATGGCATATATTACAATGAGACCTTTGCACCAGTGGCAAAGATGGACTCCATAAGGCTAGCCTTAGCCATTGCAGCCTCAAAGCAATGGGAGGTACATCACATGGATGTAAAATGTGCTTTCCTTAATGGATATCTCACTGAAGAGATATATATGTAGCAGCCTCAAGGATTTGCTACTAACCCTTCTCTTGTGTGCAGTTTGAGAAAGTCATTGTATGGGCTAAAGCAAGCCCCCAGGGCTTGGTATGCCAAGATTGATAGCTTCTTGCTATCACTGAATTTTGTTCAGTGCAAATCAGATCCAAATGTATATTTGAAGTTAATTAATGGTTCATTAAGGATCATTGTGTTATATGTTGATGACCTTCTCATTACAGGAAGCTCAATGGATGAGATTGCTTCCTTGAAGGGTGCAATGAACCAAGCCTTCTCCATGACAGATTTGGGGCTCTTAAGCCAATTCTTGGGGCTTGAGATTGCACAAACCAAAGCTAGAATCAAGGTGCACCAGTCCAACTATGTCTTGGATTTGCTGAACAAATTCAGAATGAAGGATTGCAAAGCAAGCGAAACTCCTTTCCTTTCAGGAGTGAAGCTGGAAGAAGCTGATTCTTCACCTATGGTAAACAATACACTGTATAGGCAATTGATTGGATGTTTGTTGTATCTTACACATACTAGACCTGATATTTATTATGCAGTAAGTGTGGCTTCTAGATACATGGACCAGCCTCATGATATCCATTGGAAAGCAACCAAAAATCCTTAACTTTGTTCAGGGAACAAGGACACATGGGATCTTCTACAAAACAAAATCTGATCTTGATTTGATTGGGTTTACTGACAGTGATTGGGCAGGTGATAGCACAGATAGGAAGTCCACATCAGGATATGTGTTCATGCTTGTAGAAGGGCCAATCAGCTGGTCAAGCAAGAAATAGAGTGCCATTGCACTCTCATCTACAGAAGCAGAGTACAGAGGAGTTGTTAATGCAGCAACTCAATGTTTATGGTTGCATGGATTACTTGGAGAGTGTGGCTTCGAATCAGAGTACTCAAATACCATCTACTATGATAACCAGAGTACCATTTGAATCTGCAATGATCAGTTTAGAAGCAGAGAACCAAACACATTGAGATCCATATGCACTACATCAGAGAGCTTGTGCATGATGGCACCATTCACCTACTCTTCTGTTCATCTTCAGAACAAGTAGCTGATATATTCACCAAATCATTTTGTGAGAAGACCTTCAGCAATCTCAAATCACTGCTGGGGATTGCTGATCATGCTGTGAAGCATGAGTGAAGACAAGATTTCCAAAATTTGTTTTACAATCCCTGTTTAAGGGAGGATTTTCCCATGTGGTTTTTGCCTCTTTCCTTGGTTGTATGGACATGCAGTATGTAAAGGGTGACTAAGACTTGTTGCTAGGCCCTAAAATTTTCTGATATATTACTCATAAGTCAGGATTAAGGGGGGGTGTTAAAATAATCAACCCATAGTTAGCTACCTTAGACATTAATTTAATTATTTTTGTCTTATTTGCCTAGTCTCATGATTCCACCTTATGCAAGTTGTCATTTACCTATCCATAGTGGTCAAACTTGCCTATTTTGACTCATGTAGCACTTGGGAAACCTCAAGGAATCAATTCTGCTTTATTCTTGGTCTCCTAGGTTCCCTTCTGCTTTTTCTTCTTTATTGCCTACTTTTTTAGTGCTTTAAGGCAATTGGGAAAGTTTGACTAGGTGAGGTGAACTAGTTTTTTGTCCTCTACATACTCCATTCTTTTCTCCTTGGAAAAGCATGTATGAGTTTTTATTCCACCAATATTTAGCTTGCCTAAGTGCTTTTTCCAATTCGTGAGCTCCATGACTGATTTGGAAACAACTTTTTGCACCTATGGGGGATTTGCTTAATTTTAGTAAGCCTGCTTTATGCTAGATTTGAATTGCCTCCTCATGCATTTGAATCCCTTATGTAATTATTTAATTCAGCAACCTATTATGTTACAGGGTTGGCTATTGTACACCGATTTAATACAATTTAGTGTTCAGTTCCATATTCAGTCTCTTTTGTGAGTGATTTTGCATGATCAATTGATAATTGATGTGAGTAAAATTAATCTATCACCGGGATTAATTTCCACAAACCCTAACCTTTATTTGTAGAAGGGTTCTCCATATTTCTCTTCCATATTTGTTTTCCTTATTGTTCTTTACATTTCATTTTTCCTTTCAGTCTTTTCCAAGCAGGAAACTACCCTTCTGTCTTATAGATAGAAGGGAGCCATTCCTACCCCTGTAGCAAGGAGAAATCCCTGCTACAGAACTAGCGACCATACCAGGTCGATCGCACAGGATCCCTGGTCCAAATTTTTAAAATTTCAAGTTTTTCAAGTTTTGCCCTAGTTTTTAAAATTTCATGTCAAATTCATTTTATATCTAGTTTATTTCCAGTTATTAGTGTTGCTGGAGCCTCTACTAGGAAAATCCGAGTCAGTTTCGCCACAGTACAGGTTACTGCCGTCTGAATCTGACTCAGGATTAGAAAAACCCTAAATTCGGGGTAGGTCACACTTATCGGGCCTAAACAGGGGATGGGGGCGCACTTAATGGCCTGACAGGAACGCCGATGATGCACTTAATTCCCTGAAAGGTGCAACTTCACTCAAAAACATAGACCGTGACTGTCTATGAAATCTGTGCGACCCCCTCACCTATTTCTGAAATTTTTTTGCGACCCCCTTGCCAAATTTGATCAGAAATGTGCAATATATCAATCAGAGGTTCAATTTCAGTTTAATAGGGGTTAAATTTTAGTTTTATAGGGTCTGTCAGTGCAAATCATCTGCCTCTATCTAGCATACTAGTTTAATTTCAGTTGATGTTTTAATTTCCTGTAATTGCATAAAAAAATAATGTGTAAATTCCAAACAAATTTTAATGGCTTAATAATATGAATGTAGCTTAAATAAAATCAACCTAAAACTAACTGTCTTGCTTACCCTTCCTCCTCTACCCATTCATCACCCTCCGGGGTATTCTGGGATACGACAAAGGGAAATCTTGTATAGACCTAGGCCCTTCATTGAATGTTTTTCTAAACCATTAAAACCGGATGACCTGGAAGGTAGAGGGGGTAGAGAAGGAGGGCTTCTCACGGTGCTAAGCATCCTCCCTGTTGACCAACCTTGCATCTAGGATGTGACCTATGGATCTACAAATGGGATTAGTCCCATTGTGTTAAGAGCCCATCACCTTCTCTTGGTTGAAGAGGAATATTAGTATGAGGTAGTCATCTAGTTAGGCCATAAACATTCAGGGTTAAGAACTGTATTTGTTTACAAATTTCTGGTTATTCATTGCATGCACATCAATGATATGAACTCTGCCACAATATGATGAATTCATAAACCATTTGCAGCTACCTGTTAGGATTATTAATCCTGCCTTGTCCAAATTTAGTCATATGTCTAAATCAGAAGTCATGTCTAGATCAGGATCATTCGATCTCCCAAAGATCTAGCTCTGGTTGCAAGAGGAGATAAGGTAGCGAATGGCAAAGGGAAGCGAAGGGATGAATCTCCTGTGAAGAAAGAGTAGTCAAAATAACCTTCAGGTTCGAAGAGAAGCAAGAAGAATGGCAAAGTAAAGGTCCTTTTCTCTTACTATGGAAGGGAATTTCATTCAAAAAGCTCCTGCATGAGAAAACAACTTGATGAAATGGCTCTTCTTTTGAAGAAACATAGCATTTCTCTACCTGCTAGCACAAAGAAGGATGACTCTGAAGAAGAAGAAGATGAAGAATACAAAAGGAAGGGCCATGCATTGAAGGCTTGCTGCACATCATCACATGTCTTCCTCATTGATTCTGGAGCTTCCAACCATATGGCTGCATCCAGAGAATTATTCTCTTCTATTCATTCCTTTGATGGTCCTAGTATTCAAATGGGAAATAATAGTAAAGTCAAAACAAAGGGGAACGGCTCTGTCAAACTTGAACATTGAAGGTTCAAAGATGTGCTATTTGTTCCATCCCTAGCTTCAAGCCTATTATCTGTCTATCTGATGACCCATACTGGATCTCCAAAGAAAGTTATTTTTGGTCTTGACTCAGTGGAGATCAAAGATATCTCTATTGGGAGAATCATAGAAAAGGGTACTACAAATCATGCTTCAAAAGCATATGAGTTCTCACATTTCATGCCTCCTTCGGAACCAGTGCACTCTCGGTAGCCACTTGCAAGGGAAGATAAAATCATTGCATCCACTTATTTTATAGCATCTACTAGTTTTGCAGATCCATATTTATCATTTTATGACCTTGAGATTCAGGGTGACTCAGATCTAGATTCAGTCCCTACTTCCAAACTGGAAGCTAGGAAGATGACTGGAAACTCACCTGACACTCAGAAAAGAAAGACCCTTGCGCTATGCCATGGTATCTTACCTCCTTCAAGGAGATGAAATAGACTCCCTATAAGATGCTATATGGAAAGGGCTCAGTCTCACTACATTCATAAGAATGGATATCATCATACACCTCTTCATTCAGCAGGAGACAAAGGTTACATTCCTACTTCCTTCCATCATCATTTTTGGAGAAGAAGGAGAAGTCTACATGCCAGGCCCCAGAATACCTGTGCACAGTACACCATGCATATTGCTTCACTACCTCACAGAGATGAATATTGCAGCAACATATTTTCAAGTTTTTCAAACTTGAGACCTGATTCTACCTGCTTAGATAGAGGGGGGGATTTTTTCCCATGTGGTTTTTTCCCCAGCTCCTTGTATTAAGCAGTTACTTTATTTTACTTGATTTAATGGGTGACCTATGGTCTTAGTTATCAGGGCCCATAGATTTTCCAAGTTCGCATTCAGGGGGGGTGTTAGGATTATTAATCCTCCCTTGTCCAAATTTGTTCATATGTCTAAATCAGGAGTCATGTCTAAATCGGGAGTCCATCCAGCCTATTTATAGTCATTAGCACCATTGGGTCAACTTGGCCTAATTGGGGCACATTTTTTAGTTACTAAAGTGTGGGGAACACTAATTGAGGCTTACTTCCATTGACTGCACTTAATTGCATTAGTTTAGGAGCCTCCTAGACCAATCCCTACAATTTAGGAAGCCACTGGGAGTGTCGAAACCAACCAAGGTCAGTTCAGTTCAGTTGATTACTGGTTAAGCTAAGTTAGGAGTCAGTTACATTTAGTTCTATTCCTATACATTTAGTTAGTGCTAGGTTTACTTTACTGCACTCAGGAGGGGCACATTTCTCACCTACCACAGTCAGCTAGCCTTAGTCAACACTGAATGCAACACTTGAATTGTGTTTTAGAGCTCTGATGAACTCTGATTATGGTTTAGACAAGGTCAGTTAACTATTGAGTCCTCTGATAGTGATTTAGACAAGGTCTTAGTTACCTACAGTCAAGTAGAGTCTATCAATTTGAATTTCCTCATGTGGATTTGAATTTCATGTGGCTATTAAATCCATTATACTTCATTGTAATTATCATCCGATTAATTTTTTATTAATGAAATCATTCACAGCTGCAAGCCATTTTTTCTTTGTTTCATTCTTCAATTGCTGAGTAAATTGTGTGATCTATTTTTTGAGTTGTGTGTTTGTCTATAGGTCTATGTGCTCAATTTAATACTACCAAATACCAAAAAGATAGACAAACAAAAACACCATACCAAGTAATCAACCCAACTCAGTTCATGACACTGAGAGAGCCTTAAAATTTATCAATTTACACTAAGTACAAACAAATCTACAGTCTTTGAGGACATAAGTCCCTGACTGCTTAAGCTATGGGAAGTACTTGAGCTCTACCCAGAAACTCATTGTGAGGAGTACCAGATGATCCCCAAAGTAGCTGGCTGCTGAGAGGAATTGCCAAGCGAAATGGGCAACGACCCCTTCCGATTGAGTAGAAACACCTGTGAGGAAAAAGCCAAGCGGTATCTTCTGGTAGTCTTGGTGGTCGAGTGACAACCTACAACCAATAGAAAGCCACTCAAACCAGGGTTCAAGCATCATTCCCATCATTTTGATAAACATTTAACACAATTGATCCCCCACACTCTTCCTCACGCCTAAGAGGCGAACCACCACCATTCGAAACATTGAACTGACACCGTTGAGCCTATTCTCGACAACCTCACACACCATTAGAAGGCCACACATCCTTTGATTTAGATTCAGACCCGTATTAGTCTGAACCTGACCTCCATACTGTACCATCAAGCCCCATGGATAGCGCAAACTTGCATCCATTTTTTGGCATTGCCATAGCAAGTGGACCCATGTCCACACCACAACTTGTCACCAACAACCCTGCAGGTGGCCCAAGCACAGTCATGAAAAGTGTCATCAGTCAGCTACCACCCATAGTGACCAGCCAAGCTGGCGCATTTGCAACATGCGGGGGCAGTGGCCCCTCCACCTACACTACCCCTCCTGCCACACAGGGGGGAAATGGACCTTCCACTTACATTTCCCCTACTATCATACATGGGGGAAATGTCCGCGCCACCCATACTATCCCCCCCATAACAATTGGGGGCATTGGCCAATCCACAATGGTGCCACTGCAAGTACCCCCATCCATGTAGATGCATTATGCACCTACAAATCCCACCACCATCACAGCCCCATCCCACATCAACTTGGGGTCAAACCTGCCTTTCATGTCTCATCTGAACTTTCCTGATTTGGCACAGTTAACAAACGAACCCATCTACCACCAAGATTTCTAGCCACCCATGCCAACCAAGATGCCATCAGACATTCCCAAGTTTGAAGGCAAAGCAGGAGAATGTCCCCAATGTAGTGAGAATTTCTCCTCACTACAGGGGAAGAAATGGCTCCCTTGTGCCTATAGGGCACAAGGGTAGGTTTCTACCCTTAGAAAATAGTAAGAAACAGGATGATAAATGGTAAAAACAGAGCTGCGAATTGAACCTATGCTAATCTAAGCAAATGAATACAATAGTAAACTGAATATAGTAGCTAATGACAGAAAAATGAAGGAGAGGAGATGATGGAGCATTGTTGAACCCCCCTGCACATAACATGTTAGGGTTCCGCCTCCAAACCTATAGAAATAAACCTATACTACCATGGAGAAAACCTACAAATGGAGATGAGGGTTAGAAAGTAAAAACAAATAAAACAAGCATAACAAGAGATTATACCTCACTTAGGTGGAAATGGGCCACCATGCCCTAGCTCATGGGAGCACCTCTCTCTTAGTTGGGAAGCAATGGCTTGGAGAAATGGAAATGGAGGAGAGGGAGAGTGGGTGGTTTGAGAGCAAGAGGTCTCAAAGCATCCATGGGTAGCATAACAATAGGTAAGTGAGGAATGTTTTGAGAGTGACCCCCCACCCTCCTTTTATAGTTTTCCCAACCGATTTTAGGGTTTTAAGCCCTTGGTTAGGGCTTTAGCCCCTTTCACCCTAACTTTAGCCCCTTTTAGGGTTTTATCCCCCTTTTTAGGGCTCAGGCTCCTAGGGGGCTATTTTGGGCTCCTTTTTGGGGTTTTTAGCCCTTTTCTTCATCCTTGGGCTCTTTTAGAGGTGTGGGGGTCAAATGGAAGGTCTTATGGAGTGAAATGAGTGTTGTGAGATGGTGTCCTTGGGTGGTGTAGGCCATTGAGAGCTATGTGGGGGATTTTTGGGTTAATAGATTGCCCCCTGATGTGTGAGGGTAGGAGCTCAATGTCTGGCCGATAGAAATCATAGGATTTGTTGGGTAGAGGTGGTGCTTCCGGGGCTGGGGCATGGTGGCTTTTGGTTTTTGTATTAATTTGGTTCCCATAAATGGGTGAGATACAATATATGTGTGACATGTATATGGACGAGGTAGGAATCCCCATGCTCATGACAATGTCAAAAGAATCATTTGATCTATGCTCTAAAATACAACAACCGATCATGTACAGCTGATGTTACAATAATGGTTGCCTCTCATGTGAGGCTGAATACAATACTGATATGGTACATTGGACCCATGCCATTCTCATGGAATGATATATCTTCATGATTGACGGTATGCTGGATCTGGTACATGGCTGTGTGGACTCATTGGTTGAGAATCAGAGTCTTTGTGGTATAGGTATGCTGCATCAGTCATAAAGGTATATCGAAGCACTGCTGGGGCTTCTGAACACTGTCTCCAACACAACCTGAAAATCACAACGGACATAACCTGTTTAGGTCCCTTGAGTAGACTCACCAATGTGCTAGAGTTAGGTGACATCTGGGGTCTTTTACCAATTACTGTGCGGAAAAAACCTTGTACGAGTCTCAACGGTGCGATGATGGAGTTGAATTTGAGCACGTGAGAAACAACCATCCCAAGAGGCACTAAGGAATCCTCTCAAGTGGTCCAAGGAACTTATCAATGATGTTAATGAAACCAAGGTATAGGGACCTTTGGGTCTGTCCTATGGAATATGTGTGTTGGCATCGATATAGGGAGACCTACCCCTAGTCAAGGCAATGATGTTTCCTTAACCAGGAGCATGAGGGATAACCGAAAGGTGTGAAGCAATCTGCAAACTGACTCACTGAATTGGTGGGGAGGGGAGGGAAGGGAAAAAATTGAACATGGGTAGGGGGGAGTGGGAGACTCAAACTTCCTTTGTTTAGAGTATGGCGGTAGGGTGGACTAGGCAGCAAATGAAACTTAACTCATGGGAATGGGATCATAGCTATAATACCAGGAATGTCACTGCAGATGGGAAATAATTGGAGGAGGTGGACACTTTTGATACTAATGGGATCCAAGGAAGACACATTGCAGAGTACTCTGAACAAAGGCAACCCAATGTGGGAATGCTCCCAAACTATTTTCTGTGGGGTGGTGTCTAGGGACACCGTTGTGGTATGATCTCATGGATTTTTTCCAAGCCCGAGAAGGTAGATGTTCGATGGTGCTTTCAATTTTAGAGAGTCTAAAAGCATGAAGAAGACTCCAGTGGGGGATATTTTTTGTTGGTAGTCTCCTGTGCCCAAAAAAGGAAAAAAGTATACATAAGAGAGCTCACCCATCCTGGAGGGAATGAGAGACTTCTTTACCATTGGTAGTCCAATCAGGTCGGAAAAGGTTAAACCTATACTGACTGGATGGTCATTCAAATACTTTTACAAGCATGAACGAAACCAAGTTTGCTCAGCAATCTTTTCTTGTTGAGACGGTTGGAAAAGAGCTTAATGACATCCGGTGGTGAGATTTTTTGTAAAGTGCGGCCCCTTTGCCCGAGAAAGCATAAAAGTATGTAGAGGGGAACGGTCTTGGCTTAAGTGTGCCAAGGAGGTCCTTTTCAGTTGATGGTGTTGCCTTTGATTTTTGCTAAAAAATGTTGAAAAACAAGAAAAATAAAATGAAGTGACTCATTGGCGATGTTAAGTGTAAAATTTCTTGAGGTAGAGCCCATTGCGGGGGTTCTCCAAGAGTTGTCCATTAGATTCAATGAAGAGGTATGCCCCCCTTGCCAAGATGAAGGTCATTGGCAAGGCGGGGTGATGGAATATGGTATTTTATGGGAAGAATCAATTCCATACTATGGTTTAAAGGGAAAGGGGTAAAACCAGAGGCGGCCTTACAAATTTCTCCATCATTTCATAAGCGGTGCCATGATAGATCAGGTGAATCTTCCACAGGTGACGAGACGAAAGGGAAAATGGTGCAAGAGACCATGTAAATGGTATTGGTTGTGGTTTTGGTGGCCTTGTCCCCAGTCTCTGTTGGAGAAAGAGGGGTAGGCCTCAATATGGTAGGAGTATTTGATGGAACTAGAGGTAGGGTTAACATAATATCAATTGGCTAGACATGAGTCAAGACATCCTAGGGCCTCAGAGGTAGGGTAGGCGGTTTAAGGTACCACACAAGATCTCCTAATGTGAAATCCTATAGATTAGAAGCTACCAAGACAGACTTACTGATGATATCGGATGGAAGGAAGAGGAAATGGAAAAGGAAAAGGAAAAGGAAAAGGATCATGTTGATCAGGAATGAACCCCATTGTTTCCCTGGTAACTGAGGTCACGGCGGTGGCTGGGGAAACAACGCAAGAGACAGGTTTGATGGACCATCGGTGATGGTGGAGACAAGAGGGTCTATAGAACTGGACATCATGTAAATGGACATGGTGTCCAAAGAAGGAGGTGGGGGGTGAACTTCTTCAATCAAGGTGATTTCAGACTCAAGGGAATGTTGACAGAGGTTAGTGATAGCCATTTGAAACTCAGGCAGGTCCTGGAAATGGTGGGAGTAATGTCCATACAAGCCACAAAGGGTGCAAGCATGGTGTGTCCTCAATGCCTTGTTCCTGACTAGTGGCGCAGTTGGGAGTTCAACCATGGAGATGTTTTCGTTCATATCCATGGCATCCAGATGCGCACGGATCACTGGGATTTCAGGGCAATTATGAGTTGGATGGCCTTACTATTTGTAGATGGCACAAGGTGGGACTTGTTGTTGTTCTGTGGTGGCTTTGGTGTTCTTTCCCCTAGCCCTTTTGGGTTGGGGCGGTGCAGGTGTGGGTGCGGCGGTTGGCTTATGTAGACTCGGTGGGGGGTGAGACTCAACCACAATAGGTTGCACCGGGGTTGAAACAACCTGGGGCATTACTAGTTGAGCTGGTGGATATAGATACCACAACGGGATCCCCAATGTAAAGTTGGGTAAGCTTAAGGTGGCCATGACCAGCTTGCTCATGACACCAGGTGGGGGAAAGAGGAAGGGAATTTTATGGATAGGATATGAGCCCACATAACTCCTAGTTGGTTGTATGTGCAAGTGCGGTTGTGGTTGTGGCTGTGCGTAGTGCTATGGCTATGAATGATGTTGCATTTGCTATTGGCATTGTGGATGTAGATGATGTTATGGTTGTGGTTGTGGTTTGGGTTGCGTCTACGGTTGTTGTTTAGGTGCAGCTATGCTTGATGAGAATATGCACAAGTCCGCAGTTTTCTTTTGTGTCGATGGTGGTGACACCAACTGGAAAGGAGCCATCATGGTGGGATTGGTAAACAACCCAGGGCCCACATTCAATGGTGGGGAGGTTGGTGTGTTTTCAACCACAGTGTTGGTTGGAGGGATGACGTTAGTGTATGCGGTCTCCCCTTGCGTCTTAATGGTGGTGATGGTAGGGATAACATTGGTAGGCACTGTTAACCCTTGTGAATCATGGTAGGTGAGCTAGTCAACCGTCACAAGCTTCCCTTCATGGGGGAACATCATGAGGTGGAAGACAGTTGACGCGATAGCTCGCATGGCGTATATGTAACTCCTTCTGAGGAGGAGGTTGTAGTCTAGTTGAGCATTGATGACTTCGATGTCAATCAAGACTATATTCTCAGCTAATGTGATGGGGACATGGGGAAGTATTCCTTGGGATTTAGTGGGATGTCCATCATAAGCCCACAGATTCATGGAGGACAGCTCCAGAATAGGTGATCCAAGCTTTTGCCAAACCAAGGTAGACATGACGCACGTGGATGCCCCCTCATCCACTATGCATTAGTGCACAACCAAGTTCCGGATGGACACCGGGATTTGGAAGGTCATAGTGGAGGGCATGCATGGCTCTCAGTTCTCTGTGTCAAACATGATTAACTTGGAGTCAGAGGGGTCTACTACCCCTAGAGCGGCTAGTAAGGCTTTCCGCTACTTTGGCCATATTTTAAGTACCTCAAGAGTGGACATGGTGATTGGCGTTTGGTCCAAATCATCCACAATGCTATAGCTGACTGCAGCTCTAGCTATGGCATTATTAGCAATTCTGTGTATGGGAGGGCGTGAGAACAGGGGTAACTAGAGAGGTAGGTTGGTTTTCTTATACATGGATGCTGCTGATGAGTCAGCAGGTTTGATGGTGGTACCGTACTGATTTTTTCTACTCTATAAGTTGACCTCTTCAGTGGTCATGGCTAGCAAGTGGTGAACACCTGTTTCGGCCATGGGCGGTGCCCTTAGAGTGTTGGGATTGGCCTAGGGAGGGGGAGTGGTTGCCACCAATCCTTGGACTGGTAGTGGGTTTTGAAGCACCATGGGAGGAGGTCCTTGTGGTGCCTGGTTGGGTTGGGCTTGATTGGGAGCATTGGCAGCCTATTGGGCCTCATTTTGAATGGCCTACTTAGCATGAGCGATGAGGGGACACTCAAATGTGTAATTCCCATAAACATCATAGAGTGTACAAAGCTGGTTTGTGCGGAACGAAGCGCTGTGTCTTGGTGCATTCTGTCCTGGGGGGTTTTGGGCTGGCCGGTTAGCCATGGAATTATTGGGAGGGTTCAGTTGCTGACCGCCTCCCTATGGTTGGTTGTTACCTTGGTTGTGGGGCTATTTGTTTCTAGATTTCCCTTGTTGATTGTTGGGGGCAGGCTGGTTGGGACGGTTTTGTTGTGCGAACACTTGTCCCAACGGAGCGGGTGGAGTCGAGGTGGGGGCTTGAACTTGTTGCACTGGTGGTGCATAGTATATTTGTGGTGGTGGTTGTGACAAAAATGTGGGATTTTCCCCACATAGTGTTGTTTTGGCCATGCCATGGCCTAATCCTGCTGCGGTGGCATAGGTTGTGCATAAGAGGTCGTTGCTCTTGACTGGGACATCATTCTAGCATAGTCCAAAGCTTGGTTTTGGTAAGCAACATTAGTAGTGTTGCTTGGTTGCAGTGTAATGGCAAGTGGTGTTGGTCGAGGCTGTGGTTTTTGGGAGACTGACCCTATGATGCCATCCACAGTGTGGGATGCCCCTGATGCGTCGCAGCAGGAGGTACTCGGACGGGGAGTGTCTGGAATGACATTGTACAAGTATATATACCGAGAGTAGATCAAGTCAAATTGTTGGGCCTTCAGTATGTCCTCTTCTTTAGATTGGGTACATTCAGATGTGACGTCCTTTGTGATGGGTGGGAGCAAAGTATTAAGGAACCAATCTAAGAAGATCATGTTGTTTAGTTGGATTTTGCATAAGCTACGGCGTCACCTCTACTCATGGATATGGTTAGTTATGTGAGTGGCAGTGCTTTGGAGACAGGATAATAGGATCTCCACCCCCTCGTCATATCTAACAGGGAGTTGAAAATACTATAGGAACATGAAGGCTAGGGATTTGAAGTGGGGGTACTTGTCTTGTGGCAGCTCAATGTACCATTTGGTCATGACACTTGTAAGGGTGCGTTGGAACAACCTCAGCCTGATGGAGTCATCTACGATGCTGTTGGATGAGCACCGTAGATGGAATGTCATTATGTGATTTTGGGGACATTTTCTGGATTTGTGGTGGATGGGGTCATTCGTTAATCTAGCCAAGTCAGGAAAGTCCAGGAGAGCCATGAAGGGAATATTTGACCCCAAGTTGATGTGGGATGGGGCTACAATCGGGGTGGGGTTTGCAGGTGCATAATGCATCTACATGGTTGGGGGTACTTGTGGTGGCACCATTGCAGATGGGCCAATTCCCCCAAGTGTTGTGTGGTGGGTGGTATGGGTGGCAGGAGCATTGCCCCCATGTCTGACAATAGGGGCAATGTAGGTGGACGGTGCACTGCCCCCCTATGTGGTCGGAGGGGTAGTGTGTGTGGAGGGGCCACTGCCCCCATGTGTTACCACTGGGCCAACTTGGCTGGTCACTATGGGTGGTGGAAATTGGCTAATGAAATTCTGCATGACTATGCTTGGACTACTTGCTAAGTTGTGGGTGACAGGTTGTGATGTGGAGATGGGTCCACTTGCTAAGGTTAGGCCAGAAAATGGATTCGGGTTTACACTAGCCATGGGGCTTAATGGTGCAGTGGGGAGGTCTGGTTTATACTGATATGGGTCTGAATCAGAATCAGAGTCCGTGTGGTCCTTTGACGGTGTGTGAGATCGCTGAGAGCAGCTTCGACGGTGCCAATCAAGTGTTCCAAATGGTGGTGGTTTGCCTCTTAGGCATGAGGAAGATCGTGGAGGATCAATTGTGTTCGCTTTTGTGTATGAAACTAGTGGGTATGAGATTCAGACCCCAGTTTCAATGGCTTCCTATTGTCTCAAGATGGTCTCTCGGCCACCAAGACTACTAGAAGACAGCACTTGGCTTATTCGTCACGGGTGCTTCTACTCAATCGGAAGGGGTCGTTGCCCGTTTCGCTTGGCAATTCCTCTTAGTGGCCAACTAATTTGGGGTTCCTGTGGTACTCCTCACAATGAGTTTCTGGGAAAATCCCAAGTACTTCCCATAGTTTAAGTAGTCAGGGACTTATGTCCTCAAAGACTGCAGAATTGATTGAACTTAGTGTAAATTTGGTAAATTTTAAGGCTTACTCAGCGTCATGAAATGAGTTGGGTTAATTATTTGGTATGGTTTGCTGGTTTGCTTGTTTGTTCTGGTATTTGGTTGTTGCAATATGGTTTATGAATTCATGGTAGATTCCATATCATGGTTTTGTATGCAAACATAAACATAAATTTGTAAGAAAGTACAGTGATTAACCCTGGATTACTGGTCTAACTAAATGTCTACCTCTTAGTGATATTCTTCTTCAAACCAAGAGAAGGTGCTGGGCTCTCAACACAAACCAAGCCATTTTTTCTTTGTTTCATTCTTCAATTGCTGAGTAAATTGTGTGATCTATTTTTTGAGTTGTGTGTTTGTCTATAGGTCTATGTGCTCAATTTAATACTACCAAATACCAAAAAGATAGGCAAACAAAAACACCATACCAAGTAATCAACCCAACTCAGTTCATGACACTGAGAGAGCCTTAAAATTTATCAATTTACACTAAGTACAAACAAATCTACAGTCTTTGAGGACATAAGTCCCTGACTGCTTAAGCTATGGGAAGTACTTGAGCTCTACCCAGAAACTCATTGTGAGGAGTACCAGAGGATCCCCAAAGTAGCTGGCTGCTGAGAGGAATTGCCAAGCGAAACGGGCAACGACCCCTTCCGATTGAGTAGAAACACCTGTGAGTAAAAAGCCAAGCGGTATCTTCTGGTAGTCTTGGTGGTCGAGTGACAACCTACAGCCAATAGAAAGCCACTCAAACCAGGGTTCAAGCATCATTCCCATCAGTTTGATAAACATTTAACACAATTGATCCCCCACACTCTTCCTCACGCCTAAGAGGCGAACCACCACCATTCGAAAAATTGAACTGACACCGTTGAGCCTATTCTCAACAACCTCACACACCATTAGAAGGCCACACATCCTTTGATTTAGATTCAGACCCGTATTAGTCTGAACCTGACCTCCATACTGTACCATCAAGCCCCATGGATAGCGTAAACTTGCATCCATTTTTTGGCATTGCCATAGCAAGTGGACCCATGTCCACACCACAACTTGTCGCCAACAACCCTGCAGGTGGCCCAAGCACAGTCATGAAAACTATCATCAGTCAGCTGCCACCCATAGTGACCAGCCAAGCTGGCGCATTTGCAACATGCGGGGGCAGTGGCCCCTCCACCTACACTACCCCTCCTGCCACACAGGGGGGAAATGGACCTTCCACTTACATTTCCCCTACTATCATACATGGGGGAAATGTCCCCGCCACCCATACTATCCCCCCCATAAAAATTGGGGGCATTGGCCAATCCACAATGGTGCCACCGCAAGTACCCCCATCCATGTAGATGCATTATGCACCTACAAATCCCACCACCATCACAGACCCATCCCACATCAACTTGGGGTCAAACCTACCTTTCATGTCTCATCTGAACTTTCCTGATTTGGCACAGTTAACAAACGAACCCATCTACCACCAAGCTTTCTAGCCACCCATGCCAACTAAGATGCCATCAGACATTCCCAAGTTTGAAGGCAAAGCAGGAGAATGTCCCCAATGTAGTGAGAATTTCTCCTCACTACAGGGGAAGAAATGGCTCCCTTGTGCCTATAGGGCACAAGGGTAGGTTTCTACCCGTAGAAAATAGTAAGAAACAGGATGATAAATGGTAAAAACAGAGCTGCGAATTGAACCTATGCTAATCTAAGCAAATGAATACAATAGTAAACTGAATATAATAGCTAATGATAGAAAAATGAAGGAGAGGAGATGATGGAGCATTGTTGAACCCCCCTGCACACAGTATGTTAGGGTTCCACCTCCAAACCTATAGAAATAAACCTATACTACCATGGAGAAAACCTACAAATGGAGATGAGGGTTAGAAATTAAAAACAAATAAAACAAGCATAACAAGAGATTATACCTCACTTAGGTGGAAATGGGCCACCATGCCCTAGCTCATGGGAGCACCTCTCTCTTTGTTGGGAAGCAATGGATTGGAGAAATGGAAATGGAGGAGAGGGAGAGTGGGTGGTTTGAGAGCAAGAGGTCTCAAAGCATCCATGGGTAGCATAACAATAGGTAAGTGAGGAATGTTTTGAGAGTGACCCCCCACCCTCCTTTTATAGTTTTCCCAAGCGATTTTAGGGTTTTAAGCCCTTGGTTAGGGATTTAGCCCCTTTCACCCTAACTTTAGCCCCTTTTAGGGTTTTAGCCTCCTTTTTAGGGCTCAGGCTCCTAGGGGGATATTTTGGACTCCTTTTTGGGGTTTTTAGCCCTTTTCTTCATCCTTGGGCTCTTTTGGAGGTGTGGGGGTCAAATGGAAGGTCTTATGGAGTGAAATGAGTGTTGTGAGATGGTGTCCTTGGGTGGTGTAGGCCATTGAGAGCTATGTGGGGGATTTTTGGGTTAATAGATTGCCCCCTGATGTGTGAGGGTAGGAGCTCAATGTCTGGCCGATAGAAATCATAGGATTTGTTGGGTAGAGGTGGTGCTTCCAGGGCTGGGGCATGGTGGCTTTTGGTTTTTGTATTAATTTGGTTCCCATAAATGGGTGAGATACAATATATGTGTGACATGTATATGGACGAGGTAGGAATCCCCATGCTCATGACAATGTCAAAAGAATCATTTGATCTATGCTCTAAAATACAACAACCGATCATGTACAGCTGATGTTACAATAATGGTTTCCTCTCATGTGAGGCTGAATACAATACTGATATGGTACATTGGACCCATGCCATTCTCATGGAATGATATATCTTCATGACTGACGGTATGCTGGATCTGGTACATGGCTGTGTGGACTCATTGTTTGAGAATCAGAGTCTTTGTGGTATAGGTATGCTGCATCAATCATAAAGGTATATCGAAGCACTGCTGGGGCTTCTGAACACTGTCTCCAACACAACCTGAAAATCACAACGGACATAACCTGTTTAGGTCCCTTGAGTAGACTCACCAATGTGCTAGAGTTAGGTGACATCTGGGGTCTTTGACCAATTACTGTGCAGAACAAACCTTGTACGAGTCTCAACAGTGCGATGATGGAGTTGAATTTGAGCATGTGAGAAACAACCATCCCAAGAGGCACTAAGGAATCCTCTCAAGTGGTCCAAGGAACTTATCAATGATGTTAATGAAACCAAGGTATAGGGACCTTTGGGTCTGTCCTATGGAATATGTGTGTTGGCGTCGATATAGGGAGACCTACCCCTAGTCAAGGCAATGATGTTTCCTTAACCAGGAGCATGAGGGATAACCGAAAGGTGTGAAGCAATCTGCAAACTAACTCACTGAATTGGTGGGGAGGGGAGGGAAGGGAAAAAATTGAACATGTGTAGGGGGGAGTGGGAGACTCAAACTTCCTTTGTTTAGAGTATGACGGTAGGGTGGACTAGGAAGCAAATGAAACTTAACTCATGGGAATGGGATCATAGCTATAATACCGGGAATGTCACTACAGATGGGAAATACTTGGAGGAGGTGGACACTTTTGATACTAATGGGATCCAAGGAAGACACATTGCAGAGTACTCTAAACAAAGGAAACCCAATGTGGGAATGCTCCCAAACTATTTTTTGTGGGGTGGTGTCTAGGGACACCGTTGTGGTATGATCTCATGGATTTTTTCCAAGCCCGAGAAGGTAGATGCTCGATGGTGCTTTCAATTTTAGAGAGTCTAAAAGCATGAAGAAGACTCCAGTGGGGGATATTTTTTGTTGGTAGTCTCTTGTGCCCAAAAAAGGAAAAAAGTATACATAAGAGAGCTCACCCATCCTGGAGGGAATGAGATACTTCTTTACCATTGGTAGTCCAATCAGGTCGGAAAAGGTTAAACCTATACTGACTGGATGGTCATTCAAATACTTTTACGAGCATGAACGAAACCAAGTTTGCTCAGTAATCTTTTCTTGTTGAGACGGTTGGAAAAGAGCTTAATGACAGCCGGTGGTGAGATTTTTTGTAAAGTACGGCCCCTTTTCCTGAGAAAGCATAAAAGTATGTAGAGGGGAACGGTCTTGGCTTAAGTGTGCCAAGGAGTTCCTTTTCAGTTGATGGTGCTGCCTTTGATTTTTGCTAAAAAATGTTGAAAAACAAGAAAAATAAAATGAAGGGACTCATTGGTGATGTTAAGTGTAAAGTTTCTTGAGGTAGAGCCCATTGCGGGGGTTCTCCAAGAGTTGTCCATCAGATTCAATGAAGAGGTATGCCCCCATTTCCAAGATGAAGGTCATTGGCAAGGCGGGGTGATGGAATATGGTCTTTTATGGGAAGAATCAATTCCATACTATGGTTTAAAGGGAAAGGGGTAAAACCAGAGGCGGCCTTACAAATTTCTCCATCATTGCATAAGCGGTGCCATGATAGATCAGGTGGATCTTCCACAGGTGACGAGACGAAAGGGAAAATGGTGCAAGAGACCATGTAAATGGTATTGGTTGTGGTTTTGGTGGCCTTGTCCCCAGTCTCTGTTGGAGAAAGAGGGGTAGGCCTCAATATGGTAGGAGTATTTGATGGAACTAGAGGTAGGGTTAACATAATATCAATTGGCTAGACATGAGTCAACACATCCTAGGGCCTCAGAGGTAGGGTAGGTGGTTTAAGGTACCACACAAGATATCCTAATGTGAAATCCTGTAGATTACAATCTACCAAGACAGACTTACAGACGATATTGGATGGTAGGAAAAGGAAAGGGAAAAGGAAAAGGAAAAGGAAAAGGATCATGTTGATCAGGAATGAACCCCACCGTTTCCCTGGTAACTGAGGTCACGGCGGTGGGTGGGGAAACAACACAAGAGACAGGTTTGATGGACCATCGGTGATGGTGGAGACAAGAGGGTCTATAGAACTAGACATCATGTAAATGGACATGGTGTCCAAAGAAGGAGGTGGGGGGTGAACTTCTTCAATCAAGGTGATTTCAGACTCAAGGGAATGTTGACAGAGGTCAGTGATAGCCATTTGAAACTCACGCAGGTCTTGGAAATGGTGGGATTAATGTCCATACAAGCCACAAAGGGTGCAAGCATGGTGTGTCCTCAATGCCTTGTTCCTGACTAGTGGTGCAGTTGGGATTTCAACCATGGAGATGTTTTCGTTCATATCCATGGAAGCCAGATGCGCACGGATCACTGGGATTTCAGGGCAATTATGAGTTGGATGGCCTTACTATTTGTAGATGGCACAAGGTGGGACTTGTTTTTGTTCTGTGGTGGCTTTGGTGTTCTTTCCCCTAGCCCTTTTGGGTTGGGACGGTGCAGGTGCGGGTGCGGCGGTTGGCTTATGCGGACCGGGTGGGGGGTGAGACTCAACCGCAATAGGTTGCACCGGGGTTGAAACAACCTGGGGAATTACTAGTTGAGCTGGTGGATATAGATACCACAACGAGATCCCCAATGTAAAGTTGGGTAAGCTTAAGGTGGCCATGACCAGCTTGCTCATGACACCAGGTGGGGGAAAGAGGAAGGGAATTTTATGGACCGGAGATGAGCCCACATAACTCCTAGCTGGTTGTATGTGCGAGTGCAGTTGTGGTTGTGGCTGTGCGTAGTGCTATGGCTATGAATGATGTTGCAGTTGCTATTGGCATTGTGGATGTAGATGATGTTATGGTTGTGGTTGTGGTTGGGGTTGCGTCTACGGTTGTTGTTTAGGTGTAGCTATGCTTGATGAGAATATGCACAAGTCCACAGTTTTCTTTTGTGTCGATGGTGGTGACACCAAGTGGAAAGGAGCCATCATGGTGGGATTGGTAAACAACCCAGGGCCCACATTCAACGGTGGGGAGGTTGGTGTGTTTTCAACCATAGTGTTGGTTGGAGGGATGACGTTAGCGTATGCGGTCTCCCCTTGCGTCTTAATGGTGGTGATGGTAGGGATAACATTGGTAGGCACTGTTAACCCTTTCGAATCATGGTAGGTGAGGTAGTCAACCGTCACAACCTTCCCTTCATGGGGGAACATCATGAGGTGGAAGATAGTTGACGTGATAGCTCGCATGGCGTACATGTAACTCCTTTTGAGGAGGAGGTTGTAGTCTAGTTGACCATTGATGACTTCAATGTCAATCAAGACTATCTTCTCAGCTAATGTGATGGGGACATGGGGAAGGATTCCTTGGGATTTAGTGGGATGTCCATCATAAGCCCACAGATTCATGGAGGACGGCTCCAGAATAGGTGATCCAAGCTTCTGCCAAACCAAGGTAGACATGACGCACGTGGATTCCCCCTCATCCACTATGCATCAGTGCACAACCAAGTTCCGGATGGACACCGGGATTTGGAAGGTCATAGTGGAGGGCATGCATGGCTCTCAGTTCTCTGTGTCAAACATGATTAACTTGGAGTCAGAGGGGTCTACTGCCCCTAGAGCGGCTAGTAAGGCTTTCCGCTACTTTGGGCATATTTTAAGTACCTCAAGAGTGGACATGGCGATTGGCGTTTGGTCCAAATCATCCACAATGCTATAGCTGACTGCAGCTCTAGCTATGGCATTATTAGCAATTCTGTGTATGGGAGGGCGTGAGAATAGGGGTAACTAGAGAGGTAGGTTGGTTGTCTTAGACATGGATGCTGTTGATGAGTCAACAGGTTTGATGGTGGTATCGTACTGATTTTTTCTACTCTATAAGTTGACCTCTTCAGTGGTCATGGCTAGCAGGTGGTGAACACCTGTTTCTTCCATGGGCGGTGCCCTTAGAGTGTTGGGATTGGCCTAGGGAGGGGGAGTGGTTGCCACCAATCCCTTGACTAGTAGTGGGTTTTGAAGCACCATGGGAGGAGGTCCTTGTGGTTCCTGGTTGGGTTGGGCTTGATTGGGAGCATTGGCAGCCTATTGGGCCTCATTTTGAATGGCCTACTTAGCATGAGCCATGAGGGGACACTCAAATGTGTAATGCCCATAAACATCATAGAGTGTACAAAGCTGGTTTGTGTGCAACGAAGCGCTGTGTCTTGGTGCATTTTGTCCTGGGGGGTTTTGGGTTGGCCGGTTAACCATGGAATTATTGGGAGGGTTCAGTTGCTGACCGCCTCCCTATGGTTGGTTGTTACCTTGGTTGTGGGGCTAGTTGTTTCTAGCTTTCCCTTGTTGATTGTTGGGGGTAGGCTGGTTGGGACGGTTTTGTTGTGCGAACACTTGTCCCAACGGAGCGGGTGGAGTCGGGGTGGGGGCTTGAGCTTGTTGCACTGGTGGTGCATAGTATATTTGTGGTGGTGGTTGTGCCAAAAAT
Organism: Pseudotsuga menziesii; assembly: GCA_001517045.1. NCBI lineage: Eukaryota > Viridiplantae > Streptophyta > Pinopsida > Pinales > Pinaceae > Pseudotsuga > Pseudotsuga menziesii. The sequence continues at coordinate 151,181 of LPNX010976019.1, read as the reverse complement.
GTGGGATTTTCCCCACATAGTGTTGTTTTGGCCATGCCATGGCCTAATCCTGCTGCGCTGGCACAGGTTGTGCATAAGAGGTTGTTGCTCTTGACTGGGACATCATTCTAGCATAGTCCAAAGCTTGGTTTTGGTAAGCAACATTAGTAGTGTTGCTTGGTTGCAGTGTAATGGCAGGTGGTGTTGGTCGAGGCTGTGGTTTTTGGGAGACTGACCCTATGATGCCATCCACAGTGTGGGATGCCCCTGATGCGTCGCAGTAGGAGGTACTCGGACGGGGAGTGTCTGGAATGACATTGTACAAGTATATATACTGAGAGTAGATCAAGTCAAATTGTTGGGCCTTCAGTATGTCCTCTTCTTTAGATTGGGTACATTCAGATGTGACGTCCTTTGTGATGGGTGGGAGAAAAGTATTAAGGAACCAATCCAAGAAGATCCTGTTGTTTAGTTGGATTTTGCATAAGCTACGGCGTCACCTCTACTCATGGATATGGTTAGTTATGTGAGTGGTAGTGCTTTGGAGACAGGATAATAGGATCTCCACCCCCTCGTCATATCTAACAGGGAGTTGAAAATACTATAGGAACATGAAGGCTAGGGAGTTGAAGTGGGGGTAGTTGTCTTGTGGCAGCTCAATGTACCATTTGGTCGTGACACTTGTAAGGGTGCGTTGGAACAACCTCAGCCTGATGGAGTCATCTACGATGATGTTGGATGAGCACCATAGATGGAATGTCATTATGTGATTTTGGGGACATTTTCTAGCTTTGTGGTGGATGGGGTCATTCGTTAATCTAGCCAAGTCAGGAAAGTCCAGGCGAGCCATGAAGGGAATATTTGACCCCAAGTTGATGTGGGATGGGGCTACAATAGGGGTGGGGTTTGCAGGTGCATAATGCATCTACATGGTTGGGGGTACTTGTGGTGGCACCATTGCAGATGGGCCAATTCCCCCAAGTGTTGTGTGGTGGGTGGTATGGGTGGCAGGAGCATTGCCCCCATGTACGACAATAGGGGAAATGTAGGTGGACGGTGCACTGCCCCCCTATGTGGTCGGAGGGGCAGTGTGTGTGGAGGGGCCACTACCCCCATGTGTTACCACTGGGCCAACTTGGCTGGTCACTATGGGTGGTGGAAATTGGCTAATGAAATTTTGCATGACTGTGCTTGGACTGCTTGCCAAGTTGTGGGTGACAGGTTGTGATGTGGAGATGGGTCCACTTGCTAAGGTTAGGCCAGAAAATGGATTCGGGTTTACACTAGCCATGGGCGTTAATGGTGGAGTGGGGAGGTCTGGTTCGTACTGATATGGGTCTGAATCAGAATCAGATTCCATGTGGTCCTTTGACGGTGTGGGAGATCACTGAGAGAAGCTTCGACGGTGCCAATCAAGTGTTCCAAATGGTGGTGGTTTGCCTCTTAGGCGTGAGGAAGATCGTGCAGGATCAATTGTGTTCACTTTTGTGTATGAAACTAGTGGGTATGAGATTCAGACCCCAGTTTCAATGGCTTCCTATTGTCTCAAGATGGTCTCTCGGCCACCAAGACTACTAGAAGATAGCACTTGGCTTATTCCTCACGGGTGCTTCTACTCAATCGGAAGGGGTCGTTGCCCGTTTCGCTTGGCAATTCCTCTTAGTGGCCAACTAATTTGGGGTTCCTGTGGTACTCCTCACAATGAGTTTCTGGGAAAATCCCAAGTACTTCCCATAGTTTAATTAGTCAGGGACTTATGTCCTCAAAGACTGCAGAATTGATTGAACTTAGTGTAAATTTGGTAAATTTTAAGGCTTACTCAGCGTCATGAAATGAGTTGGGTTAATTATTTGGTATGGTTTGTTGGTTTGCTTGTTTGTTCTGGTATTTGGTTGTTGCAATATGGTTTATGAATTCATGGTAGATTCCATATCATGGTTTTGTATGCAAACATAAACATAAATTTGTAAGAAAGTACAGTGATTAACCCTGGATTACTGGTCTAACTAAATGTCTACCTCTTAGTGATATTCTTCTTCAAACCAAGAGAAGGTGCTGGGATCTCAACACAATGGGACTGAGCCCATCTGTAGATCCTCAATTCACCTCCCAGATGCTAGGTTGGTCAACAGGGAGGTTGCTTAGCACCATGAGAAGCCCTCCTTCTCTACCCCCTCTACCTTCCAGGTCACCCGATTTTAGTGGTTTGGGAAAAGTAACATGGAGTGCCTAGATCTATACGAGCTTACCCTTCGTCATATCCTAGAATACCCCAGAGGGTGATGACTGGATAGAGGAGGAAGGGGGCAGAAATATGGTTATTTTTAAGTTACTTTTAGTTAGACTAGTTCATTTTATTAATCCTTAATGATTGATTTAACATTTACACATTGATCATGAATTGGTTTGTAGAAAATAAAAACTAGAACTAAAAAAGACCTGCAATGGTGGACAAAGGAAGCTGGGCCACATTAACAGTCCTCTGAAACTGAAAATTACTATCAATTCAACTTAAATTCAACTTCTGTGTGATAGGCCGCATCTTTCTGACCAAATCTAGTGAGGGGGCCACGAGATTTTTCCAGAAATGAGTGAGGGGGTCACACAGAATGCAAAAATAGCTACAAGCAGAACTTCTGTGCTGAAGTTGCACCTATTTGGGGATTAATTGTGCCCTCGATGCACCTGTTTGCTCATTAAGAGTGCCCCAGTCTCACCTTTTTCCCCGATAAGAGTGCCCTGCTTCGGAAAGGGGTTTTTTGTGAGGTAGGGTTAGATCTAGTCAACAATAACTGGTACTGGGTCAGCTTGACTCACCTCATCCTCGCAAAGGCTTTGGAATGGACGAAAAACAAGAAATAAAGTAGATTTAAAAATATCTAACATAACATTTTTGAAAACTAGGGTAAAAACTGAAAAACTTGAAAACTTGAAATTTTTTGCCCAAGGATCCTGTGGGATCGACCCAGCGGAGTTGCTAAAGTTGTAGTGATAATTTCTCCTCACTACAAGGGCAGAAATGGATCCCTTGTTCCTATAGGGAACAAGGGTAGGTTTCAACCCTTAGAAAATAGTAAAAAATAGAATGATAAATGGTAAAAACAGAGCTACGAATTGAACCTATGCTAATCTAAGCAAATGACTACAATAGTAAATTGAATCTAATAGCTAATGATAGAAAAATAAAGGAGAGGAGATGATGGAGCATTGTTGAACCCCTCTGCACACAGTATGTTAGGGTTCTTCCTCCAAACCTACAAAAATAAACATATACTACCATGGAGAAAACCTGCAAATAATGTTAATGAAAAACTTGCAAATTGAGATGAGGGTTAGAAAGTAAAAACAAATAAAACAAGCATAACAAGATATTATACCTCACTTAGGTGGAAATGGGCCACCATGCCCTAGCTCATGGGAACACCTCTCTCTTGGTTGGGAAGCAATGGCTTGGAGAAATGGAAATGGAGGAGAGGGAGAGTGGGTGGTTTGAGAGCAAGAGGTCTCAAAGCATCCATGGGCAGCATAACAATAGGCAAGTGAGGAATGTTTTTAGAGTGACCCCCCCACCCTCCTTTTATAGTTTTTCCAAGGTATTTTATGGTTTTAAGCCCTTGGTCAAGGCTTTAGCCCCTTCTTCCCTAACTTTAGCCCCTTTTACAGTTTTAGCCCCTTTTTGCGGGCTTTAGCTCCTAGGGGGCTATTTTGGGCTCCTTTTTGGGGTTTTTAGCCCTTTTCTTCATCCTTGGACTCTTTTGGAGGTGTGGGGGTAAAATGGAAGGTCTTATGGAGTGAAATGAGTGTTGTGAGATGGTTTTCTCGGGTGGTGTAGGCCATTGAGAGCTCTATGGGGGATTTTTAGGTTAACACCCAAAACCACATAATGACATTCCATCTATGGTGTTCATCAAATAGCATCGTAGACAATTCCATTAGATTGAGGCTATTCCAACACAGCCTCACAGGTGCTATGACCAAATGGTACATTGAGCTACCACAATCCAAGTACCCTAATTTTAACTTCGTAACCTTCATGTTCCTATAGTATTTCCAACTCCCCGTCAGATATGACAAGGGGGTGGAGATCCTGTTATCTTGCCATCAAAACAATGCCACTCATATAACTGACCATATCCATGAGTGGTGGCGACGTCGTAGCCTATGTAAAATACAACTTGACGACAGGATCTTCTTGGATTGGTTCCTTAACACCTTTCTCCCAACCATAGAAAAGGACGTCGCATCGGAACGTCCCCAATCCGAAGAAGAGGCCATACTGATAGCTCAATAGTTTGACCTCATCTATGCTCAATTTGGATACCTATGCACTGTCATCCCAGACACTCCCCACACAGGAACCTCTTACCGCAACGCACTAGGGGCATCCCATGCTATAGACGGTAGCATAGGATCAGTCTCCCAATAGCCACAGCACCGATCGATGCCACCTGTAGTTCCATCACAACCAAGCAACACTACTAATGTTGCTTACCAAAACCAAGCTCTGGACTACGCTAGAATGATGTCCCAATCTGGAGAAACAAATTCCTATGCAAAACCTACGCCACAGCAGCAGGCTCAGGCCATGGCTTGCCCTAAACAGTAGTATGTGAGGCAAATGGCCACATTTATGGCACCACCTCCCACTCAAATTTACTATGCACCTCTAGTGCAAGAGGTTCAAGCTCCTGCCCCCGCTCCACCTACTCCGTTGGGACAAGTGTTCACACAAAAAAACCATCCCAACCAGCCTGCCCCAAACAACCAATAAGGGAAAGATAGAAATAATCGAGCTCAATACCAAAGCATCAACCAACCACAGGGAGGCGGTAAACAACCAAACCCTCCCAACAATGCAGTGGAAAACCGGTCAGCTCAAAACCCCCGATGACCAAACGCACCAAGACGCAATGCCTCGTTGCACACAAACCAACCGTGCACACTCTGTGATGTTTATGGGAACTACACATTCAAGTGTCCCCTCATGGGTTGAGCTAAGAAGACCATTCAAAACGAGGTTCAATAGGCCGCCAACACTGCAAATCAAGCCTAACCCAACCCCGCACCACAAGGACCTCCTCCTATGGTACTTCAAAACCCACTACCTATCCAAGGGTTGATGATAGCTGTACCCCCTCCCCAACCCAATCCCAATGCTCTGGGGGAACCTTGCATGGCTGAAACAGGTGATCACCACCTGCTAGCCATGATGACTGAAGATGCCAACTTACAAACTAGACGGAATCAATATAGTACCACCATCAAACCTGCTGACACATCAGTAGCCTCAACATCCAAAATAGTCAACCTACCTTTTTAGTTACCCCCATTCCTTCTCCCCCCATACACAGGATTGCCAATAACACCATGGCTATAGCTGCATTCATCTATAGTATTGTGGATGATTTGGCCTAAATGCCAGCCTCCATGTCCACTTTTGAGGTACCTAAAATGTGTCCAATGTAGCAGAAATCCTTACTAGCCACCCTTAGGGAAGTAGACCCCTCTGAATCCAAGTTGATCACATTTGACACGGAGAATGAAGAACCACGCATGCCATCCACCATCACCTTCCAAATCCCAGTGTCTATCCGAAACCTGGTTGTGCACCAGTGCATAGTGGATGAGGGGGCATCCATGTGTGTTATGTCTACCTTGGTTTGGAAAAAACTTGGATCACCAATTCTACAACTGTCTTCCACAACTCTGTGGGATTATGATGGGAATCCCACTAAATCCTAAGGAATCCTCCCCCATGTCCCCATCACATTATCCAAGAAGATAGTGCCGATTGACATAGAGGTCTTCTACGCTCAACTAGACTATAACCTTCTCCTCATAAGGATTTATATGTATGCCATGAGAGCAGTCGCATCAACTATCTTCTCTCTCATGATGTTCCCCCATGAAGGGAAGATTGTGATGGTTGATCAACTCACTTATCATGATCCGGAAGTGTTAACGGCACCCGCTAATGTTATCCCAACCATCACAACCATTGAGCCACAAGGGATGACTACACACACTAATGTCATCCCTACAATCAACATTATGGTTGATAACACACCAGCCTCCCGATTATTGAATGTGTGCCCTAGGTTGTTTGTCAATCCCACCATGATGGCTCCTTTCCCATTATTGTCACCACCACTGACACAAAATGAAACTATGGACTTGTGCATGGTCTCATCAAGCATTGCTGCACCCAAACAACAACCGCAACTGCAGCCCCAACCACAACCACAACATCGTCTACAGCCGCAATATCACCCATAGTAGAAGCACTACACGCAACTGCAACCACAACTGCATCCCCACATGTAACCAGTAGGGAGTTATCTGGGCTCATTTCCAGTCCATACAATTCCCTTCCTCTTTCCCTAACCTGGTGTCATGAGCGAACTAGTAATGGCCACCTTAAGCTTACCCAACTTTACATTGGGAATTTCGGTGTGGTATCTTGATCCACCGGCTCAACCAACAATTACCTAGGTTGTTTTAATCCAGGTGCAACCCATCGCAGTCGAGTCTCACCCTCCACCCGGTCTGCAAAAGCCAACTGTTGCACCCACACTTGTACCGCCCCACCCAAAAAGGGGGACGGGCAAGAACGCCAAAGCCACCGCAGAGCCACGACAAGTTCCACCTTGTGTCATCTGTGAGCAATAGGGCCATCCAACTTACAATTTCCCTGAAATCCCAATGATCCATGCGCATTTAGATGCCATGGATACAAATGAAAACATCCCCATGGTTGAACTCCCAGCTGCACCAATAGTCAGGAACAAGGCATTGAGAACAAACCATGCTTGTGCTCTTTGCGGTTTGTATGGACATTACTCTCATCACTGCCAGGACCTTCCCAAATTTTGAATGGATCTATCTGAACTCCATCAAGATTCCCTTGAGTCTAAAATCACCTTGATCAAATAAGTACACCCCCGATCGCCTTCTTAAGACACCATGTCCATCTACATGATGTCTAGTTAAACTGGCCCGCTTATCTCCACCTCCAACGATGGTCCATCAGACCTATCTCTCCGTTACTTCAGCAATGATGAGGAGATACTTGAAGCTCTAACCACCCTAGGATACCCATGGGATGACATGCACCATCGCTCGTTCTTCCTCCCCGAAGAACTTGTGTCACAGTCTGACCAGTTTTCCATGGAGACCAAAGATTTCATCCTTGGGAAATTTGACTGGTTCAAGAACCCTATCCTAGTACCAGACGCCTTCGAAGAAGGGAATATAGTGAACATTTTTCCAACCATTAAAATCAACATCTCAACCAGTTCTAATATTTTTGAAGAAATCATGCTGGGGGCATCCTGCTTCCTGAAAGAGGTCGATTCCTACAAAGCTCTCTTCCAAGAATTCCATGACATCTTCACCTCATCGTACACTAAAATTCCCATCTTAGATCCATCCATCACGGAACACCACATCCACACATGGCCGGATGTGGCTCCCATACACCTAAAGAAACGACCCATCCATCCATCCAAAGTGGCTGCGGTTAAAGCCAAGATAGAGAAGCTGTGCACAACCGACTTCATCTACCCCATTGCATACACCACTTGGGTTTCTAATCCTGTTCCCGTGAATAAAAAATAGGGTACCGTTCACGTTTGCACAGACTTCCATGACCTCAATGGGGCATGTCCCAAAGACAACTTCCCCACACCCTTCATCGATCAGATCATCGATGCATGCACTGGACATGAGGCCTTTTCCTTCATGGACAGTTTTTTTGGATATAACCAAATCCAAATCCAAAAATAATACCGTTATAAGACGGCATTCACAACCCCATGGGGCACATTCACTTACCAAGTCATTCCCTTTGGCCTAAAAAATGATGGAGCCACCTTCCAGTGTGCCATGACACACTGCTTTCGCGACCTCATTCACATTATGTTGGTTTGTCTCTGAAACCTCATCGCGTGGTCGCAAAAGCAAACACAACACATAGACGACCTATGACAAGTGTTCTTACGATGTCGCAAGTATGAAATCTGCTTGAACCCTTTCAAGTGTGTTTTTTGTGTCGCCACAGGCCGTCTACAAGGATTCATCATGTCACACAAAGGAATGACCACTGATCCTTGCAAAGTCCAAACAACTTCCCCCCTAACGTCACCCCTTTGAGTGACAACATTACAACTTGTATTATAGTCTTTCCATTTTTTTTTTTACACATTTTCTTAAAATTGAGTCTTATGTATCATTTCCTCTCATTGCTTCAGATGGAGCACACCTCAAACCAGTATGTGGGATTCGCAGATGGAGCAAGTAGATGGTATTTGAACCTCACCTCGGCTACATGGGTCATCTACTCCCCATCGCACGAATTGATCCACATCGACGAAATATGCGTGGGCACCGCAACCAATAAATAGGATGAATATGATGGTGTCAATGGCCTCTTGGCCACGGCTCTCCAGTTAGGCATTCACCATCTCGATGTCTTCTTAGACTCCCAGCTGCTTGTTTCTCAGTTGAAAAAATACTATCAGGTATGTGATCCCTACCTCTTTAGAAAGTACCAGTGCACTAAATAGATGGTTAGAGTATTTGAATCCATCACATTCACACATGTTCCCAAAAACCCCAATAGTGTCGCATATCAAATGGCTAATGATATTCTAAATTGGCACATCCACAACCACATATAGGAAACATACAACCATAACATCATGCATAAATATGTCCAAAAATGCACACACAAGTGTAATAATACATCACATAGACATTTCCATTCCACATCATCATAAAAAGACTCACATAATAAAAGTGCATCCATGTGCATAAAAATATATATATAGATAAATAGATAAGTCGCATGTCCAAAACATGTCCAATACAAAATGAGAAGCCACATATGTTTTCTCAACAGGATATACATAGCAACACAAAAACTCCTAAGTGCACCAACGCACTAGGGGTAACACCATCAGCTGCTAGTCCAAAGTCACCCGGAATCAGTTCGAGACACCTCTCACATTTCTGGGATCAAACTTTTATCTCTTTATGAGACCATTGTCTCATGTTTAATAAATCAATTTCAGGACCCTATCCCACAAGTCAACTCAATTTACAAGCCATGACATGACGATGCAAGTGTCTATGGACCTGTACTTGTATCACACTTCCTGATCGCTACTCATGCAAGTTTTCGAGCCATCGCCCGTTAAGGAATGTCATTTTTCTTTACTTTTATTTTGTATTTTAACACATAGTTGTCTTTCCACCACACCTTACGCAGACCGCTGGACCATTGTCGACAAACCGATTTATTTCTCTTGCACGTATTTGGCATGTAAGTGCCCCAGACTTGCACTCACATCAAATGTAGTCAAGTCCATCCACCATAACACACACACGCTCTCCTGACCTCTATCTGAGATCCACCTCGGTTTGCATGCCTCTGCTGCATCGACTCACGAGCCTCTACCATGATCTATCCCATGCATGTATTGGTATGTTTGAGAGCCTTCTACTCCATCCATACTATGCAGATGACGTTTGGACCTTTGTCCACTATCCCGACAGGGGGCACCACCTGTGCCATCGCAATTGGTTGACCACACTAGAGTTTCGTTTAAGCTCTTTTCTGACTCCTTAAAACAATGAAAATATATCCAAGTGCAGCTGCTTCCTTTCCCACTCGCTAAAGTATAGGAAATGGTGTCTACATCATCATGTTTACCTCCTTTTGTAGACCATGTAGACCACTAAATGAAAAGGACCTCCTTGTCATACTCAAGCCAAGACCATTCCCCCCTGCACACTTTTATGCTTTCTCTGGTAGATGGGCTACACTTTACGAAAAAGATCACCACGGGTTGTCGTTAATATCTTTTCCATCCTTCTCAAAAAGAAAAGATTTTCGAGCAAACTTGGTTTCGTTCATGCTCGTAAAAGTATCTGAATGATCATCGATTAAGTATAGGTTTAACCTTTTCTGGCCTGATTGGACTACCAATGGTAAAGAAGTCTCTCATCCCCTCTAGGATGGGTGAGCTCTCATGTGTATACTTTTATCCTTTTTTAGGCACAGGAGACTACCAACGAAAAAGAGCCCCCACTGGAGTCTTCTTCGTTCTTTCAAACTCTCTAAAATTGAAAGCACCATAGAGAATTTACCTTCTCGGGCTCACCAAAAATCCACAAGATCATACCACAACGGTGTCCCTAGACACCACCCCATAGAAAACAGTTTGGTAGCATTCCCCCTTTGGGTTTCCTTTGTTCAGAGTACTCTGCAATGTGTCTTCCTTGGAAACCATCAATATCAAAAGTGTCCACCTCCTCCAAGTATTTCCCATCTGCAGTGACATTCATTAGAGGAATTTTGGGGTCTAAAATGGGCCTCCTAAGGAAAATAATAAAATAATATTGATTAATTTTGGAGGAAGAAAGAAAAAAACTACTTTTTGTGTTCGTATTTTCGACATATCTCCCTGTGTTTTTACTCAAATTTTGATCGGGAGAGCTCGTTGGATGCAGAATTTGATTCCGCATCCAACGACCTCTCCCGATTGAAATTTGAGTAAAAACACAATGAGATACGTCAAAAATACGAACAAAAAATGTAGTTTTTTCTAATGACAAATATGTCAATTCAACCATTATGGTTGACTTATTTTATTGAAATTCTATTGGTTCTTGAATTCCAACTCACAAAAACTTATTTTGGCACATTTTCTTATAAGGCCCATTTTAGACCCCAAATTTCCTCTAATGCCCGGTATTACAACTATGATCCCATTCCCATGAGTCAATTTCATTTGCTGCTTGGTCCACCATGATGTCATACTCTAAACAAAGGAAGTTTGATTCTACCACACTCCCCCTACCCCTGTTCAATTCTCCCCCCCCATTCAGTGGGTCAGTCCGCAGATTGTCTCACACCTTTCAGTTATTTCCCTCATGCTCTTGGTCAAGGAAACATCATTGCCTTGACTAGGGGCAGGTCTCCTTCTGCCAACGACAACACATATATTCCAAAGGATAGACCTAGAGGTCCCTGTACCTTGGTTTCATTAAAATCATTGATGAGTTCCTTGGACCACTTGAGAGGAGTCCTTAGTGCCTCTCGGCACGGTTGTTTTTGACATGCTTAACTCCAACTACATCATCGCACCATTGAGATTCGTACATGGTTTGGTCCGCACAGTACTTGGTCAAAGACCCTAGATGTCATCTATCTCTAGCACATGGATGAGTCTACTTGAGGGACCTAAATAGGTTATGTCCCCTATGATTTCTGGGTTGCATTGGAGATAGTGTTCAGAACCCTCGGTAGTGCTTCGATATACCTTTACTATTGTTGCAGCATACTTGTACCACAGAGACTCTAACTCTCGATCAGCAAGTCCATACAGTTATGTACTATTCCAAATCTAGCACATCGTCAGTCATAAAGATATAGCATTCCATGATAATTCCATGGGTCCAATGTACCAGATCAGTATTGTATTCAGCCTCACATTGAGGCAACCATTATTGTAACATCGGTTGTATATGATCGACTCTTGTATTTTAGAGCATAGATCAAATCATTCTTTTGACATTGTCACGAGCATGGGGATTCCCACCTTGTCCATATACATGTTACACATTATTTGTATCTCACCCATTGATGGGAACCATATTAAAACAAAAACCAAAAGCCACCATGCCCCAGCCTCAGAAGCACCACCTCTACACAGCAAATCCTATGATGTCTATGGGCCATACGATGAGATCCTGCCCTCACACATTGAGGGGAATTTTTTTAACCCAAAAACTCCCTCACTAAGCTCTCCATGACCTACACCACCTAAGGACACCACTTCACGACCCTCCATTAGACTCTCACACCCTAAAAAATGCTTAAGGATGAAGAAAAGGGCTTAAAAACCCTAGAAAAGAGCCTAAAATAATCTCCTAGGAGCTAAAGCCCCCCAAAAGGGGCTAAATCCCTAAAAGGATCTAAAATTAGGGAGAAAGGGGCTAAAATCCCCAAAAAATGGGCTAAATCCCGGACCAAGGGCTTAAAACCCTAAAACCCCTAAAATAGCTATAAAAGGAGGGTGGGGGGGTCACTCTCAAAACACTTCTCCTTTGCATACTATTATTCTTCCCATGGATTCCTTGAGACCCTTTGTCTTTTAAGCCACCCACACTCCCTCTCCTATGAGCCATAGCTCCCCCATCCAAGAGAGGTGCGTATTCAAGCTAAGGCATGGTGACCCATTCCACCCAAACATAAGCTATATCTTGTTCTTTGTTGTATTTGATTAGTTTTTTCTTTACTTTCTAATCCATGGTTTCATTTGCAAGTTTATTTCCTAACTTGTTTTGCAGGTATTTCGGTTTACTGTAGCTTAAGGATTGTTTGCAGGTTATTGGTAGCAGAACCCTAACCTTTTGTTTGTAGAGGGGTTCTCCATATTTCTCTTCCATATTTGTTTTTATTACTGTTCTTTACATTCCATTTTTCCTTTCAGTCTTTTCCAAGCAGGAACCTACCCTTTTGTCCTATAGACATAAGGGAGCCATTTCTGCCCTTGTAGCAAGGAGAAATCCCTGCTACAGGCCCATCCACAATTGTACCACAAGTACCCCTAGTTATACAGGTGCATCATGTACCTACAAACCCCACCACCATGGCTGCCCCATCTCACATCAACCTGGGGTCAAACCTTCCTTTCATGGCATGTCTCAACTTGCCTGATTTGGCTTGGTTAACAAATGACCCTATCCGCCATCAAATGTGTTGGCCTCCCATGCCAAACAAACCCCCCTCAAACATACCCAAGTTTGAAGGGAAGGCAGGGGAGTGTGCCCAAAATAACATCCTAATGTTTCATCTATGGTGCTCATCAAACAACATCGTAGATGATTCGATTAGGCTAAGACTATTACAATGCACCCTTATAGTTGCTGTAGCCAAGTGGTACATTGGGCTACCACAATTCAAGTACCTAGATTTCAACTCCCTGGATTTCATGTTCCTGCAATATTTCCAACTCCCCATCATATATGATGAAGGGGTGGAGATCTTATTATATTACTGCCAGAATACTGTGACCCACATAACCGACCACATCCATGAGTGGCGGAGACGCCGTAGTTTGTGTAAGATCCAACTTGATGACAAGATATTCCTGGATTGGTTCCTTAAAACTTTGCTCCCATGTATAGCAAAGGACGTAGCATCTGAACGTCCCCAATCCAAAGAAGAGGCCGTGTTGAAAGCCCAACAGTTTGATCTGATCTATGCATAATCTGGATACCTTTACACTGTCATTCTAGATGCTCCCCGTGCAGGAACCTTCTACCAGAATGCACCGAGGGAATCCTGTGCTGTATATGGAATCATAGGTTCTATCTCTCACAAACCACATCACCGTATGACACCACCTGCAATACCACCACAACCAAGTAACACTCCTAGTGTTGCTTACCAAAACCAAAATTTGAACTATGCAAGAATGATGTCCCAATACAGAGCCACAACTTCTTATGCACAACCTACACCACCGCAGCAAGTATAGGAATTAGCTTGGCCAACACAACAATACACAAAACAAATGACCACATTTGTGGCACCACCATCTACCTAATCTACCTAAGTCTACTATGCACCACTGGTGCAAGCTGTTCAATCCCCCGCCCCTGCTCCACCTGCTCCATTGGGATACGTGTTTACACAACAAAACCTTCCCAACCAGCCAACCCCTAATAACCAACAAGGTCAACCCAGGAACAACCGACCCCAGAACCAACGCAACAATCAACCGCAAGGAGGTGGTCAACAACCAAATCCTCCCAACAATGCTGCGGTGAACCAGCCATCCCAAAATCATCAATGACCAAATTCACCGAGACACAACACTCCATTGCAGACAAACCAACCGTGCACATTATACAAGGTCTATGGGAACTACATATTCGAGTGTCCCTTCATGGTTCACGCTAAACAAACCATTAGAAATGAGGTTCAACATGCAACCAATACAACAGATCAAGCCCAACCCAACCCGGCAGCACAAGGACCTCCTCCTATGGTGCTCCAAAACCCATTACCAGTGCAAGGATTGGTGGCAACCACACCCCCTCCCCAACCCAATCCTAATGCTCTAGGGGCACCTCCCATGGCAGAAACAGGTGTCCACCACCTGCTAGCTATAACAATTGGAGAGGTCAATCTACAAACCATATGAAATCAGTACATAACCAACATCGAACCCACTAACACATTAGCGGGATCTATGTCTAAAATAGTCAATGCACCTCTTCAGTTACCCTCTTTCTCGTGCCCCCCCATATGTCAGGTTTCCAATAATGCCACGGCTAGAGCTGCTGTCAACTACAACATCATGGATGATTTGGCCCAAACACCTACCGCCATGTTCGCTCTTAAGGTACTAAAAACTTTCCCAATGCAGTAGAAATCCTTACTAGCTGCCCTTGGTGCCTTGGATCCCTCTAGATCCAAGTTGATCAAATTTGACATAGAGAATGGTGAACCACAAATGCCATCAACTATTTCCTTCCAAATCTCGGTGTCTATCCAACATTTGGTCATGCATCGGTGCATAGTGGATGAGGGGGATCAACGTGTGTTATGTATACCCTAGTCTGGAAGAAGCTTGGATCCCCAATTATGCAACCATCCTCCACAACTCTGCGGGCTTATGATGGCCATCCCACTAAAGCCCAAGGAATCCCCCACCATGTCCCCATCATATTAGCTGGGAAGACAGTTCTAATTGACATAGAGGTTGTCAATGCTCAATTGGACTATAACGTTCTCCTCAGAAGAAGTTATATGTATGCCATGAGAGCTGTAGCATCAACAGTCTTCCATCTCATCATGTTCCCCCACGAAGGGAAAATTGCGACGGTTGACCAAATGACTTATCATGATCCGCAAGGGCTAACGAAACCTGCTAACATTATCCCTATGATCAACACCATTGATTTGCAAGGGGAAACCACTCCCACCAACATTATCCCTATTGTCAACACCATGGTTGACAACATACCAGCCTCCCCATTGTTGAATGTGGGCCCTTGTTTTTTTTCCGATACCACCATGACAACCTATTTCCCCCTAGTGTCATCACCACTGACACCAAATGATATTGTGGATTTGTGCATGCTCTCATCTAGCACCACTACACCCAAACAACAACCGCAGCCACAACCCCAACTGCAACCACAACACCGTCCGCAGACGTAACATCAATAGCAGCCACAACATCATCTGCAGCCGCAGCATTACGCACAGCCACAACCACAACCTCATCCCCTCATACAAGCATCAGGTATTTATCTGGGCTCCTCTCCAGTACACACAATTCCCTTCCTCTTTCCCCCGCCTGGTGTCATGAGCAAGCCGGTAATGACCACCTTAAACTTACCCAACTTTACATTGGGAATTCCTATGTGGTATCTTGATCCACCAGCTCAACCACCAATTCTCCAAGTAGTCTTAACCCCCATGCAACCCATTGCGGTGGAGTCTCATCCTCCACCCGGCCCACAAAAACCAACCACCGCACCCACACCCACACCATCCCACCCAAAAAGGGTCAGGGTAAAGAATGCGAAAGCTACCGCTGAACCTCGACAGATCCCACCTTGCAATGTCTACAAAGAATAGGGCCATCCAACTCAGAACTACCTTGAGATTCCTATAATCTGTGCACATTTGGATGCCATGGATACAATGAAAAACCTCCCCATGGTTGAACTTCCAAGCATGCCAATAGTGAGAAACAATGCATTGAGAACAAACCGTGCTTACACCCTTTGTGGATTGTATGGACACTATTCTCACCACTTCCAAGACTTGCTCAAGTTCCGAATGGATTTATCTGACCTCCAACAACATTCCCTTGAATCTGAGATCACCCTGATCGAAGAAGTTCACCCCCCACCTCCTTCTTTGGACACCATGTCCATTTACATGATGTCCAGTTCTACCGACCCTCTTATCTCCACAATCAATGACGGTCCATTAGACCTGTCTCTTCATTGCTTCCACAGTGATGAGGAGATACTTGAAGCCTTAACCTCCCTAGAATACCCATGGGATGACATGCACCATCGCTCGTTCTTCCTCCCCGAAGAACTTGTGTTGCAGTCAGACCAGTTTTTCATGGAAACCAAACATTTCACTCATGGGAAAGTTGACTGGTTCAAAAAACCCATTCCGACACCGGACTCCTTCGAAGGAGGGAACATGGACAACATCTTTCCAACCATCAAAATCGACATCTCAACCAATCTTGATGTTGTTGAAGAAATTATGCTGGGGGCATCCTGCTCCCTAAAAGAGGTCGCTGCCTACAAAGCTCTCTTCCAAGAATTCTGTGACATGTTTGCTTGGTCTTACACTGAAATGCATGGGTTGGATCCATCCATCATGGAACACCACATCGACACATGTCCCTATGTGGACCCCGTACACCAAAAGCAATGACCCATCCATCCTTCCAAAGCGACCGTGGTCAAAGCCGAGATAGAGAAACTGCACACATCTGGCTTCATTTACCCCATTGCGTACACCACTTGGTTTTCTAATCTTGTTACCATGAATAAAAAATGGGGTACCATCCATGTTTGCATACACTTCCATGATCTAAACGAGGCGTGTCCCAAAGACAACTTCCCAACACCCTTTGTCGATCAGATTATCGATGCATGCACTGGACATGAGGTCTTTTCTTTCATGGATGGCTTTTCTCGATATAACCAAATCCAGATCCAGAAAGAAGACAGTTATAAAACTGCATTCATAACCCCGTGGGGCACATTCGCATATTGAGTCATGCCATTTGGCCTAAAAAATGCTAGAGCCACCTTCTAGTGCACCATGACACACTGTTTCTGTGACCTCATTCATATCATGTTGGTTTATCTTGACAGCCTCAATGCATGGTCATAGAAGCAAGCAAAACACATAGATGACTTGCAGCAAGCTTTCCTATGATGTCGCAAGAATGAAATCTTCTTGAACCCTTTCAAGTGTGTTTCATGTGTCCCAACGGTCCATCTCCTAGGGTTCATCGTGACACACAAAGGAATGACCATTGATCTACTGAAAGTCCAAACCACTTTCCCTCTAACGTGACCTCTTTGAGTGACAGTAGTATAGCTTGTATTATAGTATTTCCCTTTTTGTTTTACACATTTTTAGAAAAGTGAGTCTTATGTATTGTTTCCCCTCATTGCTCTAGATGTATCCTACCTCAAACCGGTACATCGAATTTGCTGATGGAGCGAGCAGATGGTCTTCGAACCTCGCCTCGACTGCATGGGTCATCTACTCCCCATCGCATGAGTTGATCAATATCAATGGAATATGCGTGGGCAATGTGACCAATAACTAGGATGAGTATGATGGTGTCAATGGCCTCTTGGCCACTTCTCTCCAGCTAGGCGCTCACCATCTCGATGTCTTCTTAGACTCCCAGCTGCTTGTTTCTCAGTTGAACAACTACTACTGGGTATGTGATCCTTTCCTCTTTAAAAAATTCCTATGCACTAAACAGATGGTTAGAACATTTGAATCCATTACATTCACACATGTTCCTAGAAACCTCAATGGTGTAGTAGATCAAATGGCTAATGACATTCTAAATTGGCATATTCATAATTGCATATAGGAAGCATACAACCATAACATCATGCATAATTATATATAAAACACACACACAAGTGTCAAAATACATCATCTAGGCATTGCATTTCACATCATCATAAAAAGACTCACATATAAAACCATAAAAAGCACATCCATGTGCATCGAAAATATATATAGATAGATAAGTCCCATGTCCAAAATATGTCCAGCACAAAACGAGAAGCCACATATGCTTTCTTAGCTGAATATGCATAGCGATGCAAAAAATCCTAAGTACACCAACACACTAGGGGCAGCCTCATTGGCTGCTAATCTGACTCAGACTCATCATCTGACTCAGTACCTTCATCTTCCTCAGAAGACTCATCCTTTGCAGGAAGATCGCCTCTCGCCACCCGACGAAGGTAATCGTAGGCCACGACCACCCTCCTCATCACACAAATCCACTCTAGAGGAAAAATATGAATGGCAACAATCAGATCATGGTTCAAATGCTTCCATGCATCATCATATATCCCACTAGCAAGCCACTCTAGATGCGGTAGAAACTCATCCACCTCTCGTCGTCGCCTACAAGGGTTCCCCGTAGGAAAATCCCCAAGTGCAATATCAACTACTCACCTCTGATACCCAGGTGTTGTTCGGGATCAAATACCCTTGTAACCTAGGGTCTGGATTTACCAACTTACTACTAACCTTGGATACAATTATATTTAATAAAGTACAGAAGGGAAATAGGAAGAAATAATTGACTCACCCGATTACCGATAGT
The DNA here is from genome assembly GCA_001517045.1 of Pseudotsuga menziesii. Taxonomy (NCBI): domain Eukaryota; kingdom Viridiplantae; phylum Streptophyta; class Pinopsida; order Pinales; family Pinaceae; genus Pseudotsuga; species Pseudotsuga menziesii. The sequence goes on along the minus strand of LPNX010976019.1, from coordinate 132,783 downwards.
TGATCCAAGCTTGATCTTCTTCTACTCTGCTTCTCTCCAAAGCTTCCACGGATGCACCTCCTTCACCTATAAAGAGAAAATTATCCAAGTACAATATTATACATGTATATATGACAGGTCAGATAAACAATATATCTAGTGCATAATCGAATATATTCATCAGCCGTAATACATGAAAGAGACTCAACACAATGTTGGAAGAAGAATTCTCTTTATTAACAATCAGTGAATGAGATAAGAGTACAACCCAACACCTGAGACAAGGACTCCTCTGCAACCATAGGACTCTGAGTTCTACTGCTCCAAGACTTCTGAAGATATACCACTAGCATAACTTTGCTTTCCAAACTTGATTGATTAATGCCCTCCCCAAGGCCTCTATTTATTCTTTGGGAAATAGAGTGGTTTCGAAGGTTGAGACAGTTGGGATGGTTAATGATTAGGGCCCAACTAGTCTCCATTAATCATGATTTATAATTTTTAATGTCGAACCAATATGTACGTGACTATTAATATAGGCAACACATGTATGACATGCGAGTGGCTTAAAGGAAACCTATATATGTTGATGTACACAGGTTGAAATGGAGATAGTTGCGTACAGTACTCAAGTTGTCAATGGGAATAGTCACATATGTACGCGAGTTTCAATGAATATAGTCACGTACGTCATTCAAAACTTAGAAAAATAATATGGAAAGATGGTTGAAAGGTAAATGCATCTCATGTCATGCCCATCTATAGTGTTTTGGCAAACTTCAATCCTAATATGTCCTTTTGTGTACCAACATAAGGAATGTCAGCACTCGGACGGAGAAGCACCATTTGGGTTGATAACAGATGACCCCTAATGTGTGAGGTCAGATAGCAACAATGTATGAAATACATTATAATCATTATCTTGGAGAACTCAGAAGTCCAATGGAGCAGAGGTAGGACCTGAAACAAATACATAATAATGTCATATACAAAGTCATATCTGAGGATGTTGTGTTCAATATACTGGAACACTAGCTCCTTTACAATATTTGAATACATCATATTGTACGGGTACAAGACCACGTATATTACAAAGGTGGATTGAAGCCACAATATACAATGATGATGAATATTCAAATATCTGGATGCTATGTAAGTGACCACAACATAATCTTGCACAACTTAGTCCATAGATATGAACTTAAGGTCTTCGTAAAAAAATCCCAAAGAACCAGTACAATCCAAGCCATGTGAATAGAAGTTATTGAAGTCGAACATGGATAGGATTCAACAGATTGTCAACCAATAGGTGATAATCGACAACTAAATCAAAGGAATTCACCAATGAAAGTGAATCCTAAGGTACGATTGTCAAAAATCTAGGTATTCGTCGTCAGGAAATGCTAATGTGGAACCATATTCTGACAAGGAAGGTAATAGATCCTCCAACAGATCACAAGAGTGACTAGGAACTCAGTAAAGGAAGGGAGACACAAGTAGTGATAGATATGACAATGATGGAATCAGATATAGATCAGATACAAGGTTAAGTCCTTGAACAGTGAGCACAACACAAAGATGACCCAAGGTAGTTTTTAACTTTGTATATAGGACAAGTAAACTTATATGTCATGTAGAAGACATGATTAGATTCCCTAGGTAGAACTGACAAGAGGAGGAGTAAGAAACTCGAAGTAATAGCTGAATTGAAAGTGAACACTGAGACATGAGTATTAGACAAGATAGAGAGTGATTTTTTCAAGGAGGACATGCTACCATTGACTGAGAACCAAAAGAAAAATTATTCCTTACCTTCCTTGTTAAATTTTAACGTGTCAAAGAAAGTTAACTCAAGTCTCTCTTGATTTTTTGACAAGCTTGAAGAGAAAAGAGAATAATGCTTGATAGTGTCACTGATTCGTGGATTTTATGAGCCTGAACTAGTACATGCTCACTTGGTGTTTTCATGTTTAGAGAGTCTGAAAACTCCAAAGAAGACTCCAGGGGGGGTCCTTTTTCGTCCAATTTAGTCTCCTGAGGTCGAAAAAGTATAAAACATACCACAGAAGAATTCTCTTAACTTCCATAGAAGAAAATGTGAACCTTTTTCGTACTTAGTCAGGGAGGTCCAAAAAAGGTTAAATTACTACCTACCCAACACTCCTTCAAGAGTAGCATATAGCTTGAGTTTTATGAGTGTGAAGGAAAGAAAGATCACTCGGAAAGATCCATCTGAGTAGAAGAACAATAAACTCGATGCTTTGTTCTTGGTGTTTAACAAGCATGACAAAGACAAAAAGTACACTCAAAATATTTTTCATGTTTAGGTCCAGAGCACAAAAAAGAGAAAACTGAGCTCATACCGAGTGTTCCTTTTCTGTAAATTTATTCCCTTAGGTCCAGAAAAGTGATAAACCTGTACCTGAGAATACTCTTCTCAATTGTGTAGAAAAGAGAGTGATCCTTTCTCATATTATTCCACATGGTCCGAGAAAGAGATAACCTACCACCAATGTGGATGCCCATTCATGTATTCTTAATGAGCTTGAACGGACAATTTTACTCGTTAGTCAAGTCTATTTTGAGGAGTTAGACTTGGGCCTAAATAAACTCCATAAGGGTAGGGAGTCCTATAAAGGGATAGCTTGTAAAAAGAGACCAAAATGAGGCTCAATTTGGTGTGAAAAATAGCTAAAAAGATTCCCTTGAACCTATGACAGTTGCAGCATAAGTATCAAAAAACAATAAGTAGGTTCTAAATGAGGATACTCATGGGAGGAAAGCCCTATCCGTGGAAGAACAATGGTAAAAACAAGGAACTAATGGTTAAAGATACCATAGTCCGTGGTCAAAGTGCTAATGCTAGGATTCATATGGGTGAGGTATAAATGCAGAATGCATGTGAAACGACCAAAAACCATCCTAAAAGAGTGAAAAACAACGTAAAAACGACCATAAACCTATCACATGGAAGACAAGATATGGCATTAGCTTAAAAATTATGAACTATAGGGAAAAAACCCACTTTGAAAATAAATTTTCTATAAATAGTTCAAAATATGAATAAAAAACTCACGATTTGATTTTTAACCATAAAAGACAAGTTTTACCTCTACCTTTGATTTCTCATTGTGGACGATTCGGTGGACCATTCCCAAAACCGCAAGTGTCAGGTAAAACTACACTCCATGCTCTTTCATTTGATCCAAGGAATTGTCAATTTGGAGCCCTAATTTCATGTTTTCAAGTTCCCTCAAAGCATGGACACTGTGTATGCAGGTATGGTATGTTAATAGTCATGTACATACGTTCTGTATACGGTTTGATTGAAATACAGTCGTGTACAGTACGCAACTTGACTAAAAGACAATCGGCTACGTTGTGCAAGGTAGAAAAATAATGTAGAGGGTCAACAAATTAAAATTTTCTATGAATCTAATAGTTTGCAATTGCTATTTTATTAGATTGAAAGATGGTGCTTGAGTGGAGGGAGAGAGAACATGAAGACATGGACCAAGAAGCTCTTCAAGATGCCCCCACAGTGAATGTTTTGCATCAAAGTGGGTTATTGAATTTTTTTTGTGCCTCACCTATGTGGGAAAATGTCGTCCTCTTAGAGTTTTTGATAAACTATTGGGATCATGATCTGGGCATGTTTGACCTTCAAGGTGAGTTTTTAGAGATTACATCAAAGGATGTCTATTTCATTTCCATTTTATCATGATAGGGAGCTCCGGTGAACTTAGAAGGTACCAACAGAGGTGGTGACCCTCTAAGTGTACAGAACTATATCAACATATACTATAAGGCAAACACTCAAAAGAGGGGTAGCTGCATCCCTATTGTTCACATTTGTAACTTTCCTTTACAGGTATTGACGAGCACTATAGTGAGGGTTGCAGGGTCATCATCACTTTACCTTGTAACTCAGAACCAAATGAGACTAGAAGTAGACTATATGTAGGGAGCCCTATATGACTGGTGCTCGGGAGTGATCCCGATAATGAGAAGATAGCTCTCTAACTGCAAAAGAGGCAGGAGGAAGAATTCTGGTTATTCCAGCATATTAGTAGCCTTTTTCTTTGAGAGAGTGATGGGTTTGAGTCCTGCAGTACCATTGTCAGTTTTTTCTCCCTGTTACCCTAAGAAGAGTAGGTGGGGAGATATCTTCCTCCACTAGGGAGGTGGTGGATTGGTCCAGAGTGTCTATGATGATGACTTCTACTTTTGGTGGGAGCAACAGTTTCCAGCCATGGAGTAGTTTCCATATGTTGGATTAGATTTCTGAGGTGATACCGACCTCGTCCTCCCTCCAGGAGGAGCATGGGGAGAGTTAGGTAATTTTTATTTTCAAAATTTTTAAATTTTTTATGAATTTTAATTATATAGATATATACATATGTATAAGAGTTCTAATCCTTTTTAAAAATGTCAAAATGTAGATATTGGACCAATCCGCCCTGTTGGGCATCCACACACGTATGTGTGTCCTGTTTTGGGAGAGGAACAGGTTTTGATTAGGGTTCTTTAGGGGAAGCTGGCCAGGCTTACCCATAAAATACCTACCTTACGGATTGATCACATCCATGCCATCACGCAGGAGCTAGTGGTTGGTGTACCACCTGTTTGGATACGTCTTCCGAGACGGGTATCCAGAGTAGTACTTGTGTATATAGATGTTGTTGAGGCTATTGAAGCCGAGGAGGCTAAAGAATCTCAAGCACAGGGTTATTGAGGGGACCAGGGTGGTCCAAGTGACCAGGGCGGTCAAGCTTAGACCTAGGAGCATTTGATGGACTTTGATCCATGTTTTGTATATTTTTTGTATATTATACAGTTATGATTAGATTTGAGGATCGGAGACTCGACCTATATATATGGACATATATTCACACACACACACACACACACACACACACACACACACACACACACACACACACACACACATATATATATATATTGTTGGTTTATTTACAAATGTTTTTAATGTGTCTGCTATATATTTTTATGTAAAATGTGTTAAATGCCAATCCAAGATATAATTAGCATATGAATTAGTTAATGAATATTGATTTCTTGGAATATGATTGAATGTAATGAACTCAAAATTTCTTTCCAATAACCTAACTCGCATAAACTGACGTAATAGAATAGGGTTCCGCACCTGATAAGCCCGATTGAGCTGGGAAACCACCAGTTGAGAGTCCAGTCAGACTTCCAGCTGAGTGATACCACGTGACAAAGCATCCCATAGAAGCTCAAAGATAGCCCTATATTCAACAACATTATTGGTAGCATGACCTAAGCAAGCACCTCCTAAGGCAACTAACTGTCCCAAGGGTGAATAAATGACCCATGCACCTGAAGCCAAATTACAAGTGTGGTGACTAGCGCCATCAGCGAAACCTACGAACCACTCAGAATACATCTATAACAACTAGCAAATGGTTTAAAGCACACAAACCAAGGACTTATTGTACATACAAATACATACAATAAAATACAGGAAAAAGTGCTAAGCATAAGCATAGTACTTTTTCAGGTAGAGCCCATTTCTAGGCTCAGGTAGCTTATTCCCATCGAAATCAATCAATTCATATGTGCCCTTCTTTAAAACCTTTGATACGACATAAGGCCCCAACCACATATACTTGAATTTTCCTGCCCCTAGGGGTTCTTTGTCTTGGTCCCAGAGCAAAACAAGCTCACCTTCAGAGAAAATCCGAGGCTTGACAGATTTATCGTATTAGCTTTTGAACCTATTTTTATGATTTTGGTTTGTTGTCAACCCATCTCTACATTGTTCATCTAAATGTTCTAAATGTAATAGACATTCTTCTAGCTCAGTTGTATCAGGTAACACATGAATAACAATTCTTAAGGACGGGATTTCACATTCAACCGGGGTAACGACTTCCACTCCACGAACGAGTTGGAAGGGGGAAAACCTTGCAGCAGTTTTCACATTGGTCCGATATGCCCAAAGTGCAGGGTACATCATGATATGCCAGTTGGAACGGGATGCATTAATAGTACATTTGAGGATAGTTTTCAAATTTTTATTAATAGCCTCGACTTGACCATTTGCTTGAGGATAGAACACTAAAACAAATCCTGGAATTAGCATTCCATTTAGTGTTCCTTTTTAGTGTAATTTTTTTTACATTGAGTGGTTAAACTAGATGCTAAATGGGATGCATCATGGACAAAACTTAAAGCATCTCAAAAAGCGTTCTTTTTTGCGTCCTAGATAGCATCCTTTATGGCATCCAAAATAGCGTCTATTTTTTTTCTTCCAAAATAATGTCCAACTTTTCTTCCTAAATAACGTCCTATTTTGCTTCCTATAGAGCACCCGTTATTGCTTCTTAGAGAGCATCCACTTTTTCTTCTTAAATGGCATCCCAGTTAGCACCATATTTTCATCCAATATTTCATCCATTTTTTCTACCACTTTAGCATCCTATTTTGCACCACGTTTTACTTCCAAAATAACGTCCAACTTTGCTTCCAAAATAATGTCCAACTTTTCTTCCTAAATAACATTTCATTTTGCACCATGTTTTACTTCCAAAATAACGTCCAACTTTGCTTCCTAAATAATGTCTTATTTTGCTTCCTATAGAGCGTCTGTTATTGCTTCCCTAGAAAGTGTCCGCTTTTGCTTCCTAAATGGCATCCCCATTAGCACCATATTTGCATCCATTTTTTCTACCACTTTAGCATCCCATTTTGCACCATGTTTTAGTGCCAAGTTTTGCAACCAATGTTGCTTCTAGATGTAGAACATAGTGGGCTTCCGTTTTAGCTCTTGTTTTTGCTTCCTTATTTGCACCACACACTACAATAAAAAGGGAAATTTAGCCTCACATTAGCACCACTATTTCTAAAATATATATAAAAGACACACACATACATACATATATATAGGGGGGGTGTTATTAATACAATATTTGAGAGGACACGGTGGAATCGAACCACCAATATTCTACATTATATAATGTAGATGCTCTACCATTGAGATAGCACCCTGCAACTTCATATACAAGAATAGTATGTAGTTTTTAGATTTTTTTTAAAAAGCAATGAGCATAAGAAACTTATTTAACTCATTCATATGTAGATCATGGAGATTGGAGTTATAATACTCATTCATCTCAAAATCAGTAGATAGTTCCATATGTTTTAGATAAGAATTAAGAGAAAGGAGGTAGGCTTGTCAATGCCATTGAAAGTTGTCAATCAAAGCTTGGGGCTTGTATTGGTCAATCGATCAACTCAGATTTCCTACATTCTAAAAAAAACCATCATATGTTGGTATTGGCATGTTGTAATAGCAACATCATAAATCTTCATCTCATTTAAAATGAACCCTCTTAATACTCTGTGAATAGAGCCTAAATACAGAGTACTCGAGGGATTTTTGACTATAAGCCATGAAATTAATGTTTATGATTGAGAGGAGTACACTATGTATTACAACTTGGCATAGAAGTGTAAAAAATGAGATAGTAGAATAAAAGAATAAATGAAAAGAGAAGAATAAAAAAAATGCAAGGGAATTCAAGATAACATACAACTTTATTTGCAACTTAAGCATCGATCAGAAAATTCCATCTAAAAATTCAAATTTTAAAATCTTACTGTTAATTTTGATGAGTCCCAGGAGAAAAAACCTGTGAAAATCACTGACTCACTCCCCTCCATAATCTGCAAGACACACTTGCCAATATTTAGAACCTAATTTTTAGATTTTGATTCAACCTGTTGGCCAACCCAAACATAGATTTCATATTATCAATCCAAAATTACCACATCTTCAGTCATTAAATCATCTAAAGTGAAGTTGAATATCTAGGTTACATGCACTTAAAGAATGATTGAAATTCAAATGCAATTACTACAGTAAAATATTTACCCACATAATTCTCATTTCATCTCAAGTTAAACATGTAGACCAAAATACAAACATGAATCACTTTGAGTTAAAGAAGTTATTGCCATACCTCCAAACCCTCTTTTTATAAAATATAAACAATAAAACAAGGTTATTACCAAATTATCATATACGTTTTTAAACATAGACTATTATCATAATTGGTATTAACTATTAAGGCATTAACCAACATGCTTATCTAAAAGAAAGGATATATTGGACTTAAATCAACCCATACTTGAAGTAGAATATATTTATCTTGAAAGATATAATATCAAACCTTTAGAAACACTGCTTGTCAACAACTGAGGATCTTTACTAACATCCTTAACTTGAACCTTTGACTTGAGTAATCCTTTTTACTGCCAAGTGCATTCCAAAATAGCATTGATTCATTTCCTTATTTTAGTGGCATCGGCCGCATTTTGGGCTGCAAAAATATAAAGAAAATCAAACAGGTTAAGTAAGTCTAGCTTCATAGGCCTAGGATTCTAAACCTATGAAAAATATATCACAAAAGAACTTTTACAAGTAATTCTTGATAATCTTAGCCAAAGGTATAAGAAAATAAAATTCAGTCAAAGATGAAATAAATAAAGGGGTGAATACTAACTCATAGAAAATACTTTGATAAATTTGCTAATGCATTCAGGCTTCTACTTTTGCATTGTTCAAGGTGGAATTTATGTTTTCTTTGTATCCTCGATCAACATCAAGGACCAAATATTTGCCTCATTTGGAACCCAACTAGTCGAGATCCATGTAAAAACCAACTCAATATTGATTCTAACTAAAGGATATTAATTTCATACTATATCCAAAATATGGGATGCCATTAAAACTTTATCAAGTCACAATATGAACACAATAATTGGATGCAATATCAATTGAAACTTGTGGAATTCTCCTCAGATCCAAAAAATAGGTTTTGTGCATCTTTATTAGGTTAAATTCCATAGATATATGGAGCAAACGCTTTGTTGGATTCCACTTGTCTAATGACTCAAGGATTCAAGTTGAATGAAGGATCCAAAGGTTGCTACAACAATTGCTTCAAAATCCTCCATGCAAACCTATCCAAACATGCCATGAGTGCTCTAGCAAAGTTGAAGGATACTACAAACAAGGCATGAATGGTCACAAAGGTAAACACCTCCCTATAGGGATTTGATTTCATACACATGAATCCTTAATGCACATCAAACGTGGATTTTTTAAGGATTTTATGACTATTGTTTCTACTTTTGGCACCTTTCCTACTTCAAAAGCCTATATGGAATTTGTATATTGTTGTTCTAGGGAACACAATGCACTCAAAACCCCTCCAAATAGTCTATAAAAGATAATTGGGGACTCCTACTCATCCAAATATTTTTTAAATTAGGATTGGAGACTTTTACCATGTCTTGTCATGCCCAGAATTATAGTTTTAACTATCAAAATTGGCCCAAAACTTACCAAAGCTAGTTTTATGTTGTTGTTCATCACCTTTTCGGTATGAAAGATTCCTAGAAATGTATTTCAACCCTCATATTCAACATATATTCAAATATTATGCCTTGTTTTTGTTAATTTATAGTCTAAAATGAGCCCAGATTAGAGGACCAAGGTTGGTTGATGGTGGAGAAATCCAGAAAGGTTCCCAACATGATGAAGTAGGCTAAAAGTACAATAAAATGTAAGAGTACCATTTATCATCCACAAAAAACAATAAAATGTAAGACTAAAATTTAACCCAAAAAAATTGTTTTACAGGCTAAAGAACTCACAATGCTCATATCATCAAAGAACATGGCAACAACACCTCAGTTCAAATTCTTTGGTGTTGATGAACAAGTTTCATCCCTGTGAAAGAGATAGGGGTTGATGTGTGTCAACTTGCACAATATTGGAACCACACTTAGAGGAGAATTACCTCACACCCAATCAATCCCACACTATATATGCCTTTCAATTCTAATAAATGGCTGTACTAAATTAAAAACATTAGCAATTGGAAATAGACTATGAATCCCCTATTTTACTAGTGTCTTACTCCACACCCTTCAGTTCGAGACATTTTTTCTTTTGTCCCATTTTCTTGAGAAGTTGGAACTACAAAATAACATGCACATAAAAAAAAGTTAAACATTTAAAACCTACATAATTTATACAAAGAGATGTCTCTTTCTAGTTTTGATGTTCTTGGAATATAAAGATCTAATGAGATATTCTCATTTTGGTGGAAGGAAAAAAGAATGGGAAATTGGTTGTTGGTTCGGTGATTGCACTTAAACATAAAGAGTCTAAGTAAAAAACCAATGTACTTGAAGGTGTAGGTTCTTTTCCATATGATGAAGAAGTTTCCAATGAGGTAGGTAAAATGTCTCAAACTAACATGTGTTGACATGGTATTGATGTTACTTATGCTATTTTTATGCAACAGATGACTTGGAGACATCAAGAAAAGTTTTATCGAGTGATTCATCACATGTTGATCCCATAGTGATTTCCTTGCTATAGAGGTTTTAAATCAAATGGGAGTGGGTATCATGGTAGATGGCATCAATATTATGAACCTAGTGTTAAAGTGGTGGAGAAATCAAATAGGACTGGTGATTTAAGAACCAACCCTGTCTGTAACCTCCATTAAAGAGAATATCATGTTTGGGAAGAAAGGATCAAGTATGGAGGATGTGGTTTCTGGATCAGTGAATTCCAATGCACATAATTTCATCAATAAACTACTAGAGGGATATGACACTCAAGTAACTATCAACAGTTTTTTATTCATAAGTAGTACTAGAAAATGGTTAGTTTATCATTGCAGTTATCTATTGTATAAAATGGTTTTCTTCACAAAAAAAACTGATTGCATGGAGAGAATCTAAGAGAAACTCTCATACAGATAAAGAATTATATCCTACACTAGAAATTGAGTTAATGGATTAACTAAAAGCAGTTGGAATTTTATTGGGAACTGATAACAAGTAGCCCACACCATGAAGAAATAAGCATTTAAGGACAGCTTAAATCCCATATAAATGGAATTGAAAAGTGTTGAATATGGGTATCATTTCAATGCCTTTATGAAGGTGCATAAATGCAGGGATCAATAGTAAAAGAAAGAGGGGTTTCGTAGTCAATGCTTACCTATGATATCTCTTATGATCCTGCCATGTTCATTCCTATTACATGCTCTAAATTAAGAGCCTAACCAATGCAAATACCATACCTTCGTATCCCAACAACTTAAAATTTTGTTTCCACAACTTAGGAGCTATGCAACATTATGAAGTAACCTTATATCCAATTTAATCTACAGAGAAACTTCCAAGGCTTTTAATGTTGACTTACAATTTTAAGAGAGATATTGTGTAGTATTCGATGATAGTCTATACAGATACATCAATTTAGGTATGTAGGTTTGATAGGTGCATCCTCCACATCCTACTCAAGTTGATATTTATAAATTCAATATAAGGTAGGTAATTTTTCTCCTATTTTGATTTACTTTTGTGAATGATATGATTTTATTTAAAATCATTTGTTATTTGACTAGCAACAAATTCACAAATCCAAACATAAATTAAATTATATGTCACCAAAGAGAGGAGAAAATGGACTCTGCACAGTTGATGACTCTCATATACCTACAAGTAAATCTAGGAAGATAAATGTACCCAATAGATAATATGTAAATATGAAAGGTTCTAAATCACCTTTAATATATTAATACTTGGAATGTGGCATGCATAATTTCTTAACACGAATTGACCATGGATTCACCTTACCAAACATAGTCTCTATGGTAAATACCTCAAATGGATCCATCCAACCATAATAATTTTGACCTAAAAAGTATCTGCCACCTACCAGCACTAGATTAGTGAATGATCACTATGGAGACATGAAACATGGCACCATTAAATGAAAAATCCCTATCCTCCCTCTACAAGAGTCTCTGAAACATGAGATAGTATTTTTGATGTCTTAGAAAGTTTTTACATCTATTTTATAAATACCATTCTAAAATATAAAATCCACTTCACATTTATGTCATAATCAATCACTTCATAACTCATATGCATTTTTATGAAATATAATATCTACAACATAAATACTAATCATACATATAACATCATCTTTATAAATTTTATAAAGTATAGCATCTTATCTGTTTACTTCATGAAGTATATTCACTCATAATATATATAATATATATTCCATAATATTTACATGTGTAACATTCATTGAAAACATATTAATAAATCAATGAGACTAGAGAAGAGTACCTCTTATTCTTATCATAAAAAATAGATATCGATTTAATGCTTGTCTTTGTCAGGTATACCAAATATCTATTCTTTACTATTCGCCATTTAATTTATTTTGAAACTTAAGCTCTTATTTCAGCTATGGTTTTCATTTTCATATAGTTTACTTATTATAATGTATTACTTTATAACTATATCTTAGACTACTTGTTACCCATTCATGGTTTATTCCAAAGATGCTTTAGTCCAATATAATCCGCCCTATCTCAAACTCAATAGCCATGTTTCCAAAGTTTAAAGCTAAAATTCATTGCTTCGCCAGGATAGAGCCCATGGTAACACATCATTCTCAATGCTTCTTAAAATGAATAAAGCATTTATGAATGAATGTCCCTATTGGAGACATTTACGACCATACACACTATTTTTGGTAAAATTGGCCTAGTTAAACCACTATCCTAAGTATAATTGACATTAATTAACATCAGTGGAGCATTAATTGACATCATCCAGTCACACCCATGCCTACCTATAGTCAAGGAGGCTAACTTAGCCTTCTCCTACAGTCAAGGAGGCTAACTGGAGCACTCCAGGGGTGATCTGAGTGATATTAATGCACCTAATTCCTAACTGGTGGTTACAATTAGTTCAACTAGTCATTTAAGGTGCCTCCTCTCATTAAATATATTATTTAATGATTATTTATTATTATTTAATGATCTGGAGTCAACAAGGGTGCCTCCACCAACTTCTGATGATCAGTTTAGCTTCAGTTAACCTCATTAGGGTTCATTGAAGTCATGGAGCACTAGCACTTGATGGTTGGCTTGCTATGACATGTGTTTGATCTCCTTGAGTTGAGATTCAGTCATTTATTGCACTCCAACTTTAGTTAGGGTTTGGTGAGTCAATTAGGGTTTTGGTCAAGTGGTTAATTGAGTGTGAACCAATGGCTTAGAGTCAGTTAAGCTAGACTCACTCATTAATTTTGAATTGTCTCCTTAGGTATTCGAATTCCTCATGGATTACAGCTATTGCTTGACATTGTTATTGTAACCATTCATTGTTTATTAAATATACAGAGAGGAAACCAATTCTTGTTCCAATTAACACCATTTCATGAGTTATTTGTTGATTATTCTTTGATGAGATTGATGCTTTGTTCCTAGATCAATGTCCAAGAATAATAGTCCCTTTGAAAAATGACAAAAATTCTCTTTGAAAAAAATGCATAAAAGGAAAAGTAAAAAGAAAAACAAATTCCTGTAGATTTAAATCCAGAAATGGTGGTCTAATGGAACACCAAATTCATAACTTCCTGCAACGTTTTAAAATTTCCTACCACTACTCTTTCACAAGGGTAGGGGTCATAGATAGACAATTTGACTAACCATATTGACATAGGACTACAGGAAATTAGGACTAATATAACTCAATTAAACAATGCAACACCCCGTTCCTCACTATACATCTTAAAAGTAGTGAATGCAATATCACCTTCCACCCTCCCTCCATTGGAATCTTGGTGAAGGTGTTCAAATACCAAAAGTTCGTTAAGAAAAAAAAACACAATGACTCTAAAAAATGATCTTTTTCTGTCATCATTACAGGTTACAATATTTGGTGTTAAGTTTCTAACCCAATGGATATTAAAATGTTCCCCAAAAAATTTATGAAGCAAGGGCTACAGAGTCTGGCCAAAGACCTTTTTCTCAAACTGTTGTAGCTTAAGGTTTCACTCACTGTTTTGGAATGTGACCTTATGTAGATCTGCATTGTACATTTCTTCAAACACTTTGATGGCTAACTACTCTATACTTCCTGTAGATTTCTTAATTTCTGAAAGTCTTATTTTTGCATTTTTTTAGCGTGAGAAAGGGTCCATTCCAAGATACTTATGGTAGTGCACAGGATTCCTATACATGCTAAGTTAATTTAGCCATTTAAATCATAGTAGCATGATACAAGAATTAACTAAACTCAAATCTGAATATACTCAGTACCAATCCTGTAGATATCTTAACAATGTATAAATGGCCAAGTTAAATGGAAGAAACACCAACATAAACACCTCTCATCATTAGAATGTTGTATATGACCATAAATACAAGATATTTGTGGTAGAAGAGAAGTAAATGAGGAATAGAAGTAGAGAAGTAAACGAGGAATAGTCTTCCACCTTCAATATGGGATTGTATAATGGTCTGAAATTGATTGTTCACATGCCACTCTTCCCAAAGAACGCCCAACAGTAAATTAAGGGACTGTAGATTGTCTCTAAAACTTGAATATTGTTGTAGTAGTTTGCATAGAAAGGAAGAATAATACACCGCTGCAGAATATATCTCACACAGTCATTTGTTCCCAGTGGTGCACCCTCATCTAATCTTCATACATAGCACTATGTCTTTCCTTGCCCCTATGAAATGATAACCCCCTTCAATCAGTGACAGTTAACATGGCTAAGTGTGCCCCTCTTCATAGATGTAGTATCGAATAAAAATACAGTGCACCCTCTTTTGTATCACTGGAAGCCAAGGGATGTGTGCTCCCTCACTCAGACTGGTAGTGAATGGTTGTTGGGTATTGGATGGAGATCCTGATAAAGTTAATAATAATCTAGTGTCATGTGCTGATGCGAAAGAGGATTTGGTGGTCTCTGCAAAAAAATTCCTATAGCATGTAGGGAATTTCCCCATCCATGACATTTTTGTGTAATGTTTCCTTTCACCATTACCCCCTTGAGAAGCACTCTACATTGTATCTGATAAGCTTGCTCCATGTTTTATTTGGGGCAAAGGGAATGCTAGTAGTGATCACTATCATTCTTCAAACAAATAAGAAACGTGGAAAAATTTAAGGAATTGTTGCAATATGCATAATGACCAATGACCCATCATTGGATTTACCACCCTCTTGCAATGCCATACTCTCATTAAAAATAGTTGGGTCTTTTGTTCTAGTTAGCATAATCAATCAAGAAGGTATAGGGGCAGTTCTTCTTGTTCCATCAAATGTCAACACATATGCCAGGCAATCATCATTATATACAAAACCAGGTTAATGCAGGTATTTGTCTTCTAAAAACACTGGAAACTATGCTGCAAGTATAGAAATATCACCTTCTGGTTATATAAATTATGTGTCTAGCCAAAATAGAAAATTTGTCTAGACTAGGAGTAGATTTGGAAGTGCTAGTCAAAGAAATGCATCAAATCTAGGTTTCCATAGGCAAGGAGGCTTGGTCCAAAGATAAAGTAGAATTTGGTTGACTCATGTAGATATTTTACTGTGCTAGAGTGGCTTTATAAACTTATTGTTGTCAAGCAAACAATATCATCTATATCAACAAACACTCATATTGGATTTACAAAAAATGTTCCTTCACTAAGATTAAGATATGGAATTAACCTAGGATATGTCTAAAATGTTGGTTTCCTAAGACTATTAACACAGGTTTGAAAAGGAGTATTAATATGTTTCCCCTACACACCTACCAGGCATTTAGGTGTGAAGGAAAAGATCCTATGTATGCCCATAGGGTATTTTCCTTCACACCTAAAAGTCTATGGTACTTCAAATTCATGTGATATGGCCTCTACCTAATGGGTATGGATTTTTACAAGTCATGGAAACAACTTATCATCCACAAGGATCTTAATGCTATTACAATTTCACTAAAATGATTTTAGACTGGGTGGTTTGGAAAGTTGAACAAGCGAGTAATATTTTTTGAACTTCTAAATTTTTCATCTTACATGAGTGGAGAGAGAAATTGATTTCATATATACAACTTTTATGTTGTTCATGTGCACATCAATATGCGTAAGGCCTCATTTTCTGGGCCTTATGTTTCTTATGTAAATGACCAACATGAATCATTGTATAGAATATATGGCTGTAAAGTTAGGAGAGTTCAACTCGAGGACATTGTCTAAAAGATGTTATATGATTCTATACAATAGATTATCTATTCAATTCCCCTAATTGTTGTTGATAGACCAACCTGTTTGGTCATCAAAGTGGAAAAAGAAATCTTAATTATGGTATATCTCTAATCCACAATCAATCTCATTTTACATCCTATAGGGAAAATGACTATCTATCCAACCCCTTTGAAGTGGTAGAGCCACTTAGGAGCAATATTGGTAATGTAAAATAATATACCAATGAAAATATTGAAGTTTTAGATAACCTTACAATCAATGATGAGTGACGAAATATATAGAAGTCAATTGAAGTTATAGTATCTTTGAGTAGCTATGATGTGAACAACCATGAGGACTAGTGATTTGACTGAAGGCGATACAAGCAGGATTTCTACTATACCAACTGAAATTTGTTATAATTGGTCCAAAAAATATAGATTGTGGCTATGAAGTAACACAACTATGTACTGAAAATTGCAATGACAATTTTCTTGGTTTTCTTAATGAATACACTATAAATGGAACCATGGATAATTATTCACTACATATTTCAGCTGCTATGAATATAACACCATTTTCTTGTCACAATGGTGAAGTTGTACTAAATTCATCTTTGCAGTCCTACTTTCCTATAGTTACATACTAAAATCAACATGGAATTGTTTTCAACTACATGGATTCATGTGGTCAAGACAAAAATTTGGATCCCTCAAGGATTGTATTTTCTCCGTTTGGATGGACATCCATGGCTTGTTGGGAGGATTTCATTTAATATATTTTTTATCAATTTCCATCATGTAGATGGTTGTGGAGTTTAAAGCATTTGTTCAACAACTACAATGTATTGTGTCATCCACTTATTTTCCAATGGAAGTGTCAATTCCACCTGAAAAATTGATGTGGTTTGATGTTTTCCTCATGCGGTGGCTGAGCAAGCATGGAGTGTAGGGAAAAAAAATTCTAATAGAGAGAAATGAAGGTTTTCATTGTTGCAAGGCATCATTGTGAGAATGTTTAGTGCCCACCTAAGAGGAGCTCACATCACAAGTGAGAGCTTGATTATAGGTTGGTAAGATGGATGGGCCTGTGGATCATTGACAGTGACATAATATTGGAGGAAAACAAGGATGTTGTTTCAAATGATCAAATATTGTGAATCCTCGAGGAAACACGAACAATGTGATGGTGTGTAATCAGATTAGATCATATTATAGGGTTAGATTATGAGTGCCAGATTAGGGGACAAATGATAGAAAGACACATTGAGTATAGTAGACAAGTGGTAAAATGGTATTGCAAAACAAATATCAATGTAAGTAATGTTGGGTGTATAGAATATAAAATATGTTAAATACCATGGAATTAGAGAAATGTCTTGTTGGAATGGGAAAATGATATATGGAACATGTATTGCAATTGTAGGAAGTATGTCACTAAGCCTCTATGAAACAATACAACCCTTGTGGTCATAGTAGGCATCTTCAACTTCAACCTCAATTAAAAAATATCAAAGATTGTAACAAATAGGTTAGTATTGAAAGAGATGTAATAAACTCATTAGCAAGTGTTTTACCAGTAATTGAAGAAGCCAGGGATTTTTCCTTGGCATCATATGCCCTTCCCCCATGTTTTTGTCTTTGCATAGTGTTTTCTAGTTATCATCTTGTCACATTTGGGTATAACTATCCAAAATGGAGCCATGATTTCCTAGCAATGGACCTTAGAAGAGATACAAGATGGACATCTATTCAGAAGTCCACAATTGGATTTTATCAATTAGATCAATGCAATATCTCTCATGTCAGATGATCTATCATTTTGTACCGAACAGAGAGTTGGATAACGCATGACAGACAATATGCATACGAAACCCTAGGGCTTGACCTACACACTGTGAACCAGAAAAATTGAAAACTAGCTTCGGCCTTCAAGTAATGAATTCTTGCTGCGCAATCCAATTGGTAGTGCATTGGTGGTATCACACTTTCAAAGCTCGTGGTAGTATATTTATATAATATATACATATTAAAATGTTTAAATTTAAAATGTGTTATAATTAAATTTACAATTTTTCACCTATGGGTTTTTAAGCAAAAATATTTTCAGATGGGATGGGCCGTATCTATACATGGCCGAATATTCGATGAATTCTGAATTCGTTCGAAAATTCTGTATGAGAAACCCCAATTCAAATGTATTATTCTACTATGCCTCAAATACTGGTAAGAGTAATTACTAGTATGAAAAACAAGGATGAGTTTGGAGGAAATTTAAGATGGAAGTATTATCCAAAACCAAAATGCTACAAATGTGGCACACTTGGGCATTATACAAATAAATGCCCAAACCCAGCAAATCCAAGAGAACAAACCAGTTTCTCTAGAGTAAATAAGGTACATATGTCAACAAAAGAGATGATTAAAAATTATAAATGTGCACTGTGTGAAAAGAAGGGAAACAGAGAAACCCAGTTCCTAGAAAGCAGAGCCTTTGGAGATACATACAATGCATAAAAATCTTCTTCATCAAAAGAAGTAAACTGCAATTATTCTTCATCATAAGAAAGCACATATTTTGATCAAATACTAAAAGCTGGTGAGGACCATCAATGTAAATTCTTTGATTCAGAAGATTTCCATTGCTCAATCCCAGAAGAAAATTTCAGTAGCAATCCCAATGAAGATGATGATAATGTTTATGCTACATATCTTGCAAGGGAAAGAATATAAGGCCTCCACTTCCTAATGAAATATGATAAGGACAAACAATCAGGCCTCAATGATGATGAGACAAATAGAATAAATGGAAGAAGGCCAAGCCAAAGAAACAATGAGCAAAGCCTTTGTAGAATCATTCCTACAAAAGAGAAAAGAGAAAGAAGACCAACGATCAAGGAAGTTCGATTTTCACAAAAAATCAAATTGGAATATATTTGCAACAACTCTCCCTTCTTATGAAATAAATACTATGCCATTGCTAGAGACTGACCAAAAAAAGAGGTAACACTACATGACCTAGAAAGAGAACAAAACAATTTGAAAAAGAAGATCAAGGAACTCTGAATCACAATAGAAAAGCTCAAAAGCTAAATAGGATCCAGAAAGCTTAGATTCAAGCCTCCAAATTGAGGAAGAAGAAACAGAGGAGAAAGAGTTGCGAGATTAAGGGTCAAAATTCACTGACATAAGAGGCCCTAAACTTTCTGATTTTGATGCTTTCAGATTAAATGCAATTGTGCACCAAAGATATACTGTCTCTCTCGGAATCAAGATTGAAAATGAAGATTTTATCTTTCCCACCCTGATATATTCTGGACTAGACATTAATATGATATATATAGATAAGGTTCCCACCAAACTTGGTCATCCTACTCGCCATATTATTCATGCAATAGGATCTTCATCTATGGTAATGTTTGAGATTCCAATAGCTCAACTCTGTACAAATCAATACAAATTGGATTTAAATTTGTATCTGATGAAGTTGAATTCAGATTGCATAGTGTGAGAACAAATTAGATGGTAAAGAGATTACTCCAGAATGAAATTGCTGCAAAAAGAAAAATAGATCCTAGCAATAAAATATCAAACCAGGAATGTGAATATTATAGAGAAATTAAAACAGAAAAGGTGGAAGGATATCAAAGCTCAGACAAAAGAAATATATTACAAGGGAAAGGTTTGTGCAGCTGCTCCAAAAGCATTTTGGTGCAGGAAAAATAATACAATCTCTATGCCATTAAAACCATATTTCAAAGGATCAGTAGGACACTCAAATGTTGTCCCCATGAATAAAGAGATGCATCTTCATTGCAAAAAATAAATTAAAAAAATTGGGTATTTGAGCTATTCTTAATTCCTTTACAAGTTTCCATGCAAGGAGCTCTTTTGTGTGTATATACTATATACACACACTTATGGGTGTCTGATTTATTCTTAATTCCTTCACAAGTTGCCATGCAAGGCACCCTTTTGTAATATGGAGCAGTTCCCCTCAATTAAATAAATAATTTTTGTCACATAATATTTTCCCTATATAATTTATTTTATAAATTTATTGTGTATTCTTCAGTATTTTTGGCCTATGAAGTACTGATTAGGAGCAGGAATACCAATTTTTTTTATGTACCAATATGTATCATAACTCCATATTCTAAAGTAACAAAAAAGAATAATATAACAAAAAATATGTGCAGGATCATATTTCTTAAAATAGGGATTGATCAGAACTTGACAGGGTTGAAACTGCTTAGCACTAGGTCAGGTGCCAGTAGGTCCCCTTTAGTCCAAAGGTGTCACAATTGGCTTGCAAATATATGCAACTTACAAATTTGGAACAATCAGATGCATATGTTAATGGAGAAAAAATCCTAGTTTCATTAGATCCTATAATTTGAGGATGGGAACCAACAATCATGCAAATTACTAATTGTGAATCCATTCCAAAGAGACATGAAATAAAATCTACAAAAATTGAAAAGCTCCATACTTGAAAATGTCCTCAAAGACTTCCAATTTCACATGAAACAATATTTAAGCAAATCAGTTTCAAGTAAAAGGAAGAAAACAAAGACTGTAAGATTCAAGAAATAATATTTCTTGATAAAAAAACAATGAATAATTGTAAGAATGACTATGGTTAAATTTGCCTTGTGGGTGTATGTGGGGTAGTGTGGGTTTACTTGTAAAATTATTTAAATTGGCACCGACTCGCAGAGGATGGGATTGGGATAACACACCTTGTACATTGTATACACCTTGTCATGACAGTATTGATGGGAGGGATGAGGTTCTTATCCAACACAAACCTCATTGTTTCGATGAAATTCCCACGATATGATCTGAAAGCCATAGACCAATCTTGCAGATCACACTCCCCTTCTTGGTCACAGATTGGGAAATCTAGCGGATGATTCATAAAAAGAAACTCCATCACCCCTTCCATTTCCTTCTTCACCATTGGGATATCAGTCTTTATTTTCAATCCTTTCAATTAAACCCTAAAATAATCATCCTTTCGATTCAAACCCTCAAGAAGCAATTAACAGCTTTGGTTTTTATCTCCTCACTATCTGAAATGAGAGCATTCCAATCCCCATTTTGACCATTCCAATCCCCTCGACCATTCCAAAATTTAGTTGGGGTTTTGTGGATCAATGTAAATGGTCGCTAATCTTTCTCCCACATACAAACTTTCTCAAATTTACTTTCTCGCTCACAATCTTTCTCTTTTCTTTTTTATAATTTTGAATGAGTCATACATGAAGTATAGTTTGGGTGTTAAGAGCTATTTTTGTCATTAAATTTAAATGGTGGAAAGTGTGACTTTGGATTTAAGTTCTATGGTATATATTAGGTTTTGAGTTGGGAAGAATTAATTATGTGTTATATGTTTATATGTGCAATGAAATGCGAAGGGTTAAATAAATTAAAATATGTAATGTTAGAATGTGTAAACATACATATTTGTGAAGCGATTGTTTGCAGGAGTTTTTTTTTTTCATAAAGGTTTTTTTTGGGATATATTTACAATGTGAATACTTTATAAAATAGATGTCGGTGGTTGTTTTATGGAGAAAATTATATATAACTAATACTTGATTTATGAATGCATTATTGGTTTATCTTTAATTGTATGTATGTTTGTTTGTGGTCTTATTTCATTTCAATGCTATTTTTCTTTTGTAGAGATGAAAATTGCTTCACAAGTAAGTATGTATAGTAGGTTATACCTTTAGGTTAGATGTACACTTAATTGGGTGTTTTTATCCATTTCGGAAGGTGAATTTATTTATTACCAAAATATTTAGAAAATGACACTAATACATTTTGGTAAATGGACACCTGTCTTTTTTTATGAATGGTGAGCCTAAAAATAACTAGTCTCACTTTCTCGAACTTGAACGAATCATGATGCATTTTGTAATCTCAATAACTACTCAAAAGATACATCAATATTAATATCCATGTCATACAAACCCCACACAAGGATGTAGCATGCTCGTTCAAGTTTAAAATTAGATCATTGTCACAATAGTCGCTCAAAGTTGTATCTAGAGCACAATGCATAAAAATTCTAATGCTTATTGTGTGAAGGGCTTCAATGGGTTCAAAATAGGGTTACCTAGGTCACTCAAAGTTGTTGCTAGAGCACAACACATCAAAATTCTAATGCTTATTTTCTGAAGGACTTCGATGGGCTCAAAATAGGGTTACCTAGGTCACTCAAATTTTTAGCTAGAGCAATTTTAAACTAATGTACATACCATATGGAGCACATCAGAATTTGACAAATATGCATTTGTAGGTGAAACTTCTAGAATGATGCATGTTTCATGCTTGATATATGACAAAATCATTTTTATAATATGTGATTCAATATTAGAAGGTTGATCTCCCACTGGAACCTTATTTATACGAGACAATTGCACTAGAGTTATATTAAGAACATTTGGAAAAAATATTTTCAACCGAATTTGCTTTTCCGAGACACCTTTGTTTACTCCAACTTCCCTCTCTATTTCTTCCTGCACTATTTGGGTACAAAAAAAAAACTTAGAATTTCAAAATAAAAAGACACCATTATTCCACCATCATATCAATGGCATTTACATAATCATATGCATATACAAAGAAAAATACCTGAGCATAAAAAAATTAACCCTTTTTCTAAAATGATAGACCTAAAGGATCTAACTAAAAGCTACACCGAGCCCATGTAGAAGCTTCAGAGTATTTGTGTGCAAGAACATGGAGCCCTTCTAAAAAAAACACCAAAGTGTTCAAAAATAAATTATGGATAGCCAAAGAATGCTAAAAAAGGTAAGCACGATGACATGGCAGCAAAAGTTGGGAATCGAAGTCTCTCTATTGATAGTGGATTGTGGAAAGCAATTTTGGCCATCGATACATTAATTAGTATTTGAAGCACATAATGGAAGGTCACGGTGGCCATCAAATTAGCCCAGTAAGAATGGAACAAGTTAATGTTGATGAGAGAAATCCAAAATTCGGTGCCGAGGATTCATTGTATTATCATCTGACGAGAACCATTTCTATATTAGCCTCCTACATGAGTTTGTAAGTCAAGGATATCATTACCAGCAGATGGAGACCTTCTTAAAGAAAATGGAGTGTTCACAGTGAAATTCTATACATCCTCAAAATTTTGAATAACCCATCAATGTCCAAAACATTTGGGGACAGCTCAGTGAGAGAAAATGCTAGAAAGTAACCTCTAAACTTCAATATTTAAACAAAAATTATTCAAATGAAAGCGAAAAATTAGCATGGAGCCATATTAACCCTGAAACGTTTAAGCAACAACATATTTGCACATTGGTTTTTTTACCCTCTTGGGGTTTAATAGATCTAGCTGGAACTAAGATGGATCCATGCTAGTAAAATCCAAGTCTGGTACTGAAAGTTGATCAAGGAAACTAGCAATTTCTTAAATTTGTAAATATAGTAATATCTGGGCTAAGGCATGTAATATTTTTCGTGACACAAAAAGAAGCTATCAATAATCTAAAATTTAAAATAGTAGGTTTCTTGAACTAGCATTTTTCGAAGGAACTCTCTACAATTAATGACATATCACTGTATCAGTGAAAGTTTATGCCATGCAACGATACAATCACAGAATCTCCTCTAAATATTCTTGAAACAACCCAAATGGCAACCACTCAAGTTTATGATTATGTGAACCTTGCTACCAATGTCCACTTTTTTTTCATCAAAATGAAATTCAAAAGGTCAATTTGATGAGTACTCCTCTACAAGACTTCATTTCTTGCATTAATATCATGGACTCATGACAACTATAAACAACACTCGATGTCATGCAAATACAAATAATGACATGTAGCTAGGATCACAAATTGTGCAAAGGTTGATTTATGCAAATGTTGCTATAGAGAGGTTTCATTAGGCACACAATATGGAGAAACAATGGTTATTAATAAAATTTAAAAAACAATTTTTGGCTCAAGAATAGTCTTCAATTTGATGGGTGGCATGATCGTGATGTAATCTCCCTCCGTCCTTCCATCTATTGTGGTTTCTCACAAAATTTGTCCTCATCTCCACTGGAATACATATAAAATTACTTGTCTTTACATCCTCTCCCATTTAAATCCTCATCTTATAGTAATAACTAAGGATTATTATGCATGCACATCAGAACCTTATAATACGAATTGAGTAAGGCGTAGAGACAACCATAAAATATTAAATGTGTCAAGACACAAATAATAAGAGACAACTATAAGTAAGTCTTATATTAAATTTACCATATAAGTATTTAATTAACACTATCAACTAACATTTGACAAGTTGGATTGTTGTGATCTTCTTATCAGTCCTTACCAATGTGATTGAAAGGCATTCTTTGAAGGTGAAGTCCATAATTTTAGGTCTTCTTCCTCATTATCATGCCTTTTGGTAAGACAATAAAGAGGGTAGTTTCCTACATCGACATGGAAAACGGTTTCGACATAGAGGTATACACATTAGATGTTTTTATTAAATAACTTAAATTACTACCTTTGTGTGTCAATTCTTTGAATCATGGACTGGTACAAAATACAACAAATTTTAGAGCCTTGAGCCCTTAATTACTCACACTTATAACTTTCTCAAATCTAGCCATTAATAAACTTCTTTTGGTATTTTGGTTCAATTTAAAATTGGATTGTTGAGAGATAGACATGTACTGAGTTGCAAGGATTCAAATGACTTAGGATTTATTCCATTTGCCCTCCATCCCATATTACATGTATTCTTCAATGGCAAGTGTTGAACAAAAAGTTTTGATGCCCTGACCCTGGTTATGCTAGCTTTGCTAACTTGCTTGGTATGTGGGAATTTTTTTATAATGTTTTCTTAGTTGTGTATTATTTTTCTTAGGTTCCCACTCCTTATCATTCTTATGTCTCTCAAGCTTGGATTGCACTTGGATGCACCTTCATCAACTACAACTATACTCTTACCTTTTCCTGGAAATATTTCACCACAATTAGAAATATTAAATGGAACAATAGGTCTTCCTTGATCTGTAGTTGATAATCGCTCAAATTTCTTCATTACATCTATTCCCTCAACAACTCTTCCAAAGAAGCCATGCTTGCTGCAAATAATAATAAAAGGGAGATTAATTATATGAGAGTAAAACAGACAATAGAGATAGGGAGAGGCAACATATCCAAATTAGTCAGACAAATGTTAGCCTCACTCCCTTAGTAGCATATAGACCAACTGAATTGGATTGAAGAGAACTACCTATAAATATTTATCAGAATTTAAAATGTCAAATGGTAAAAATACACTAGTGTCTCACACCCAAAGAAAGTAACCCATTATTTCAAGGAAAAGGAATCTTCTATTTATAAAATACAAAATTTCCATATGGTGACACTCATGACTCAAGGATAAAGAGAAAATATGTCAATCACAACCAACATGTAAAGCTGCTCAGACAAACTCAGGTGAATACAAAAAATCCATAGATATGGAATCAAGTATATACCCATCAATATGAGGTGTTGCTGCAAAAGTAATAAAGAACTAAGAACCATTGGTGTTCTAAGATACAAAATTTCCATATGGTGACACTCGTGAGTCATGGATAAAGAGAAAATATGCCGATCACAAACAACATGTAATGCTTCTCAGATAAACTCAGGTGAATACAAAGTCTATGGGATTTGATGGATTAATATTTTTTGGGATCAATAAAACAATTACTCATTGAGTGAACAAAATAAAAAATGGAGAAAATCCTAAGTATATCTCATCAAAAGAACCACTACCAATTTTGTGCCCAAGTCTATACTTGTTGTTTACGTGTGACTCCATGTCATGGGATGTCACAATTTTAGACCCTATGTGAACACATTCAAGGTTAATATGCGCATTCCAGTACCCACAATCATGTCCCAACACCCCCCCCCCCAAACACACACTTCAACATCTACACGTGTTATAGCTCTGTGCATACACTTTGTCATCATGAGATTTGTGGAAATGGCCATATTTTGTTGAAGATCTCTACACTAAACTAGAATATGAGAATATATATATGCATAATGATATTTAAAAAGTTTCTTGTCAAGTTATGGTTGTATCAAATGGTTCCCTTTAGCAGTAAAGTGCATTCTACATGTAGCATAGTATAATTGCTTGACAAAATCAGTGAACCAACAACATACTTGGTTGTAATGATAAATAATCAAGTTTTATGCAATCAAGCACTAGCAAAATGAAGTCAAGAAATATAACAAGGATACCATATTTGGAATATATTTGGAAAATTGCATGTAATGGCAATCTAAATAAAGGGTTTGGTTCTTGTATTTCATAGTTGTAAAAATGACCTTATGGTCATTGGAGGCCAAATAAGACTTGAAGGTGAAAATATAGAGTTGAATTTCTTGCATCCTACACCTGAAGGAGGAGCTTTGAAATGGAATTTGCTAACAGTTAAGGAATATGCAAGAGTTATACTTCTTACATATGAAGCCATCCTATTGGCATCGATTCCTTGTTGAATGGTTATAAAAAATACATTTGATATTTTTCCACTTGCATATTTAGCCTATCAATACCTATGTGTTGGAACGTTGCATTCTCTACCAACTCTTCGTAATGATCTGAACCAGGAAAATTCCTTTGTTGTAGTAGTGGCTCTTAAAATTCGTGGCATATTGAGAAATGTAATACTGTGAACAAGTGACAGAGTATATTACAAAATATCTAGTAATCAAGAGTAATATTAGCAATGGGGATTTACAGATGTTTGTAGAAGGAAATATCATTGGGACTCTATGGTGTCGAATCCTCCATCTAGCAAAGCAGCAGGTCCACATTACTAGAATTTAAATCCCATATTTTGAAGATCAATAATAAAGATCAACCCCATATTCAAGGGCATCAAATCGAGCATTTCCATGCAGTCATTTAACGGGTGGTATTCAAAGGAGGGACAAATATCAAAGTATAAGATGTTAAAGCATATTTGGGTCATAGATTGAACATTTGAAAGCTACAGGATTCCAAGAAATCCTCTCTAGATTTATGGAAATAGTGGGGCATATATCCTCAAATTTCAGGTAGAATATTAGTTGACAGTTATAGTCAAACCTTATATTTTAAGGGAATCGAACTCAGCAGCGGTACTAGCATTTGGAAAATCAACTCAAAAATAGTACTTAGCATTTAGAAAATCAACTATAGGTGTAGCATTTCCTGGCTCTATGTTGAATGTTTTTCTTGTCAAAATTCATGGCACAATTCATGTCACTAACCCTGGATTCATATATGGTGCTATGCTATTCAAGACCTTTTTTTGGAGGCTATTATTGGCATTATATGGGATGCTTTCGTGGACGCTAATTGGGACATTAATTGGGATGTTATTTGGGATGCTAATTATCATCCAAAATAACTCCAACTTTTAAAAATGGATGCTAATTGGGATGCTAATTGGGACGCTAATTGGGACGTTAATTGGGATGCTAATGAGCATCCAAAATAACGCCAACTTTTAAAAAGGGGTGCTAATTGGGATGCTAATTGGGATTCTAATTGGAATGCTAATTGGGATTCTAATGGGGATGCTAATTGGAATGCTAATTGGGATGTTAACTGGGATGCTAATTAGCGTCCACAATAGCGCCAACTTTTAAAAAGGGATGCCAATTGGGATGCTAATTGGGATGCTGATTGGGGCGCTATTTTGGATGCTAATTGGGATGCTAATTAGTGTCCAAAATAGTGCCAAATTTTAAAAAGGGATGCAAATAACGCCATTAAAAGTGCCATACTGTGGAAAAGCGTCCACTTTGTCCAGAAAATGATGAAAAATACACTAAAAGGGATAGTGGATGCTAAAATGGAAGTTAAAAGGGACGCTAATCATAGGTTTTTGTTGTAGTGGAACGAAGATGAATGTTCTTGTCTAAATCCAAGCATAGTGGTCAATTTAGTCATCATGCTATTTTGGAAATGACTTCCATGGTTAGTGACAATCACTTTAGGTATACCGAATCATGCGATAATTTGATTGAACACGAAAAAAGCTACAGTTTCCCTGTCAGCTTTAAAGGTGGTCATTTCCTCTGCCCATTTCATAAAATAATATACAGCAACAATGATATATTTGTACCCCCCAGTCGAGGTTGTGTTACATGTCATGTAATAAATCCCCAACTTCATCAAGGGGCCCATTGAGATGATGAGAAATAACGGAGTGGGATGTGACCGCATCTTTCTGGTGTAAAGATGACAAGGATGACAGCACTTCACGGCTTCCAAACAATATTTAAATACCATGGGCCAGAAATAACTAGCACGTAATATCTTCTCGGTCATTGCTAACCCAGATAAATGACCCCCACACACTCCACTATGGCCATCATTTAAGACCATCTCCGCTTCCTCGTGGGTAAGACATCGATGCAAAATGGAATCTACCCCCCTATGATATAAAGTATCTCCTATAATGATGTAGTTCTTGGCATGTAGGTGTAGTTTACGTTGTTCTTCCTACGAGAAAGCTGCAGGATACTTCAAAGTCTGGAGATAGATAAGTATATCTCCATACCAGCGATAAGAGGTGGAAATCAAAAAGATATGCTCATCTGGGAATGAGTCTTCTTCAATTGCTACATCTTCCTCTACTGGAAATTCTGCGATGAGCTTAGTAAAAACTAAGGATTTTTTGGATTTGGCAGATTGAAAATCCAAGTCAAACTCTTGGAGAATGAATATACCTTTGTTGAATTTTCCTCCAACTATCCGTCGAGACAAAACATATTGAAAAGGATTAACATCCACCACTACCATCGTAGTCCTCAGTAAGATGTAGTGACGTAACCTCTGAACAACATAAACAGCTGCTAAGGCCAACTTCTCGACATGGGAATACCTACATTCAGGTCCAACTAAAACACGACTGAGATAGTAAACGGCATGCTCTTGGAGCTTATCATCCTCCTAGACTAGGAATACCCCTATGGTTGACTCAGATGTGGCTAGATACAATACAAAATCCCTAGAGTAATCTGACGGACGCAATAATGGTGCCGACAACAAAGCTTTTTTTAATGCCTCGAATACAAATTGTACAATTTCATCCCATACAAATGGGGTGTCCAATTTTAACAAGAGCATGAAACCTTTAGTAATCTTGGCATAATTTACAATAAAACGTCAAAGGAAATTGGACTTCCCTGTAGGTTTTGAAGCTACCTGATAGAATGAGGAGGAGGAAGATTTACAATGGCCTCAACTTTTAAAGGATCCACCTCAATGCCTTTGTTAGAAACAATGAATCCGAGAAGTCTCCCTAACTCGACACAAAAAACGCACTTGTGGGGATTCAAGTGAATCTTATAGTATATGCATCGTTCAAAAATCAAATGCAAGTGATCTGGGTGATCGATCCTCTTACGATAATGTGCAGGAAGATCATCAAGGTAGGGTTCAACAATGGCCTTAATATCATGAAAAGAAAAATTCATTGCCCACTGAAAAGTTTCCCCGGCATTTTTCAATCCAATGGGAATTTTCTTGTATGCGAAGGTACCCCAGGGACAAATGAAAGATATTTTATGTTGGTCTTCCAGTTTAATTTGGATTTGATTATATCTAGAGAAGGAATCCATAAATGAAAAGACTTCACTTCTTGCACAAGCATCAATAATTTGATCTATAAATGGCATGGGATAGTTTTCCTTAGGACAGGCTTTGTTTAAATCTCAAAAGTCAGTACACACGCATATGGTCCCTTTCTTTTTATCAACAGGAATAGGGTTGGATAGCCATTCTGTCAAAGCTATAGGATAAATAAACCAGCTTTCAGCAGTTTCTCCACTTTAACCTTCATTGTCGCTACTTTACATGGGTTAGCAGGTCTCAACTTTTTCCAAATAGGTATACCGTTAGGGTATGTTTGGATTTCATGCTCAAATATAGATGGATCAATGCCTGGAATCTCCTCATATGACCAGGAAAAAACATCGCAGAATTCCTTAAACAAGGCTGTATAGATTGCAATCTCCTCAGGAGAGAAGTTTGAACCGATATGCACATTTTCCACAACGTTAGGATTTACAGAGATTTTGATAGGGATAGTAACAAAAATATTTTCCATGTTCCCCTAAAAAAAAATTCCTTCCCTTGGTAAGGGATTAATGGGTGTATGAACATTGTCTGCTAGTCTCATATGAAACTCTTGGTTTTCTATCCTACTTAACTCTGGAAGAAAATAGGATCGATGGTGAAAATATTGCCAGATCTTATCTCGTCCACACATGGCTTCTAGAATGGCTTCATTCGAAGGTAAAACCATATCTAATCAATCTCTAGAATGCAAAGAATTTTCTTCCCAAGTAGGAATATAGGCTTCTTCCAGTTCCTCTTAGACTATGAGGGGGACCGAAATGGGATCAACAGAGGTACGAGTGATAGCTTGATAAGCCACTTCCACTACTAATAAGGGCACTTCAAGTTCATGGTGGGAAGGGAGAACCCAAGGATCAGTCCTATCAACAACCATAACTATGCACTTCCCCACACTAGTAGAACCTATTTAATTAATCGGAGCTGGGAAATCAAATGTGCCCATCAATGATGCATACATTCTATCCCCTAAGCTCTCTGAAGCAGGTTTAACCTGATCAACCAATGGTATAGTGGACTCATTAGATTCCATGCATCCTTTTCGAGTAAAGCTGAGTTGGTCAATAGTAACCAGCTTCCCTTCGTGTGGAAACACTACCACCCAAAAGACGACCGATGCAATAGAAGACATGGCATAACTCCAACTTCTCCCCAAGAGAAAGTTATAATCCAAAGGTGCATCAATCACCTATACCTCAATAGGCACTGCTTTCCCTGCTAGCTTAATTTCAAAATCCTGTAGGATACCATGTGGACAGAATGATCTTTCGTCAAAAGCAGTAAGTAGGGTGTTTGACCAAACCAGCTCTGGGGATCCAAGAGCTTTCCAACAAGACAACGAGATAACACATGTAGAATCACCCTTGTCGATAACTGCTCTTCCAATGGTCTTTCCACCATGGATGACATCTATAGATAAGGCTACATGATATGGTAGGCGAATTTTGACATCAGACAAATTAAATTTTTCCATAAGACTCGATGACTCCATACTACCTAAGGCTGCTAAGAGTGCATCCTGCTAGGTGGGACAACTCTGTAACACCTCTAAAGCCAACATTGCACAAGGTGTTTGGGCTAAGTCTTCAACTATGGAGTAGTTTTCTGCAGCCCTAGCATTAGGATTATGCAAGGTCTTCTTAAAGACACCTTTCGGTATCTTGGGCATAATTTCGGCAAGTTTCTCAATCGTGAGAGGGTTAGAAGTTTCACCTATTGACTTACCCTTCTCTGAGGTCTCTTATTCATAGTTCTTTTTCCTGGTCTATAGTAAAGTTTGGGATAGAACCATGTTGATATAATTTGGGTCAGGAGAATTTGGGGTGCCCCCTGCTGCATTTGAAGCTGAAGCATAATTATGTCCCTGGGGAAAAGGATCCTTCAGGACAGTTGGTTTTTGAACTTTTAACAACTTATGAGCTTGTTCCATAAGGGGACATAGATGGGTAAGGTGATCTTCATGGAACAAATTACATGGGAATTTCACCTTCTTATTTTCATTATTGCCTCCATCAGCATTGTTTGCAGGTTTTTTCTTGTTTTGGTTTCCCTCCCCTTTCTTTCCTCTCTTCTTTTTCCCACTGGGCTGCTGATTTCCCTTCTGAGAGGTTTGTGCAAAAACATTTTCATTTTGGGATGAGGGGCATCCTTTGCTGCCTCCATGATAGAAAGTTTGACAGACAACTGATGGAGATGTTTGGATAAAGATTCTATAGTGGGAGAATTCATGAAACCAACCACACCATCGGCATGGGATCCAGGCTTAGGTTTCTCTGCATTGTGCATTGGCCTCGGTGCCTCAGGGATAATTTTATTTAAGATCCAAGACTGAGAATATATCAAATCTAGTTGTTGGGCCCAGAATATAGCTTCTTCCTCATTCGTCGCTCCTGAAGTAGATATATAAGGCAATAAGGATTTAAGGAACCATTCTAATAAGACTCAAGAGGAATAGTGGTTTTAATAAGGTTCTTCCATCTTCTCCACTCTTGGATGTGATCCGAGATATGGGTGGCCTTGTTCTATCATAAGGTAGACAACAAGTTTGTTCTGAAATCATATCAGACAGGAAGCTAGAAGTGACTAAGGGATGCATTAGCCAAGTCCCGAAAATTGCTAAATGCAGTAGAAGGCAACTCAATGTACGATTTTGCTGCAGTACTTATCAAATTTATTTGGAACATCCTCAACCGAACTAAATCTTTGTTCAGTGAGTTGGAAGAGCACCATAAATGGAAAGTGGTGGCACGAGCTCCAGGATCGTCACCAACTTTGCCTTCGAATTTTGGGATATCTGAGGCAGCTTGGTAGGGACGGGTGGCCAAGAGTGATCATGTCTCACTGGGTCATTCATCACTTTAGAAAAATCTAGCAAGTTTAACATCACCGGGAAAGTAAGATTAGGTATAAACTGAGCATTAAAAGTACTAGTTTGGGGATTAGAGGGACTTGCGCCCATATTTGCATATGTGAAGGTGGGGTTGCCCCCTACTGCCGGTTGTGAAGTGGATGGGTTTCTTTGGAAAGGATTCCATCCATAATCCATAGGATTATTTGTGTGAGGTGAAGTATAAGAGGTTCTGGCTGCCCCAATCAAAACTGGGGTTTGAAATACAGGAGAAAGTATCCTTCCACTAAAAAGTGAAAAGGGAGAGCTCATGAATGGAGCTGAAACCGTAGTTTGAAAACCTTGACCATAAGGGTTAGTGTTCCCAAACCACACCCCTACATATGAGGGTGTTGGGACTATGTATGGAGTGGATGGGGGAATGTGCCCCCCATTCCAAGGAAATCCTTGGACAAAAGCCGAGGATCCTATAGAACCACTCTGGGTAGTGTGTGTGAAAGAAGTGGGAATTGTAGGTACACTAGGAATCCCAGTGACCATACCACCAGAAGCACCTGCTAGACTTGTGGGAGCCGATGGTTGAACCACTCGGCTTGCTGGAGTTAAGGGAATAGTAGGTATACTTGTTCTAGGGGCACCTACTAGGGGAGGTAGCACCCCTTCAGTTGGAGCGGCTGAGGTGGAATCAAAATAAATTTCTCCTGTAGTAGACATTATCCTACGCACTACGACACCAATCATGGGTGGATTGAAAGGATGAACTTGAATGATCATAGGATCATTTAAGTTAGTTAGAGGTGTATTAAAATTCCTTGCAAACTCGTCATCCTGCAATTATTATATCTCAACTTTGTTTAAATTAAAACGGTTTTCCCTAAGTTCTGGTTCACCCAGAACTTCACTAACTCCTATCGGTTCAAAATAATCGCCTGTGTCCAATCTCCACCTTTGAGGGGGAGGCGGAGTTTCCAATGTAATAAGTGGAGGAAGGTTTTGGAACCTTCGTGACCTTCTGATAGCTTGGTCCTCCATGATTGTAAATTTGACTCTTCAAACCCTAAGGTCAACTAAAACATAGACAAACCACAGATCAATCACTAAAAAAATTCCTAAAGTCTCAACAATCACAGGGGGTACAAGATATGTTTTCCCAAAGAAAGCCAAGAGATAGTTTGTTGGCATCCTTGAAGAGGTTCTTAGGAATAAACAAAGGAATCACCCACCACCTTCCTACACTTTCAACAAGGGTTACCTTCCAAGCCCGTCCAAGGTGAACCAGAAATAGCCTTCCGATTTACCTGTGTATAAACCCTAGATGTCAAGAGACTAGAGGCTACCTTAACTTTATCAATATTCTAGGGAGACAGTCACAAGCCTAATTCTTATGCATGGGCAGGGTAGCCGAGCCCAAAACTTTATCTAAGATAGAATCCCCAGATGCATAAAAACCTTGGTCTACGTTTCGACAAGGAATCAAAGGGTTATCTCATCAGTCCAATCCCTCAACACAAACTCGTGCTTAACTCCCATTTGAGAGGAGCTTTCTAGATACTATTGATAAAGAGAAATATTTACCTATCAATTGGCCCACTATGTCTGAATTTAAGTACTTATGGGGAGATAACACTTCCTATCCCACAAGTCTAGCCTAAGCTAGTAGGTGTATGGCCCTATTAAACAAAAATTACTAATAAATTTTTAAATTATAGCGTTCATTTTAAGGGCTATTTTTACTCAGAAGGCAAGTGGAGTTAAATACTATGATATTATTGACTCAATAAGAAACGTAAAAGACAGGTGTATAAATCAATTCCAAAGCAACTTATCACTACTTAAAACAAGATTCTATTTTTCTTTTTTTTGTAAATATAAACTAATAAAAAATGCAACTAAGAAAGAGGAAACTAAGACTTATTTTTGTAATTTTTGAGATTTTATTTAAAAACTGAAAGTAAAACTACCATATGCAATTCGAATGCAAATGTTTCCAATGCTTTTCTTTTCACTTTTCAAATTCCTCAACGATTACTATGCATCTAAATGTAAAAATTCTTGAGTATGCTTGAATAATCTAACTATATAAAGTAAGAAAAATGAAGTAAAGCAGATTTATAAAAACCAAAGATCAACCACCTAAGGAAGACTTGGAAAAAAACCAGTTGGGAAGACACAATGAATAGAAATCAATGAAATCAATCAAAGGCAAGTGACAAACCAAAACTATTCAAAAATAGAATGGGATATATGGTATCTAGAACCTTGATCACTAATTCAGACAACTAGCACTTGGAACTATCACCCAATAGACAAATCCACTTCAAATTGCTAAAAGAAAGACAATCCAACCAATAAAAACCCAAGGGCTTACCAAAAATCACAAAGTATGGTTAATAGGGCTATCAAACCTATAGTGAAGTTCTACTAGTAAAGACCATCAGGCAAGACAAAATCCACAAAAGGACAAGGACAAGCAACCCTACCCCAAAATTTTTGTTTCTCAGACTTGTACGCGACTGTCCATAAGAGAAATCTGCGTACTAGTGCCTAATACAACAACCAACTTACACAGACCTCTATACGTGACGGTGTAGCACAACAACCTGTGTACAGGAGTAAAATTTTTCAACAAAAAGAAAAAATATGAAGGTCTTCAAACACGACTATAATTCTAAACCAAGACACAACACCACACACTGAATCAAAGCAAAGATTGGGAAAGGATCTACAGAGTTAACCCACAGCAGGATGGGCTCCCCCATGGAGTTTCCAGTTCTGTTGTTCAGGATTAAACACCCTTGTAACCTAGGTTTTGGGGTTACCAACTTACTACTAACCTTGTAGAAAATTAGCTTTAATAAAGTACAGAAGGGAAACAAGAAGAAATACTTGACTCACCCGATTACTGATGGTTGATCCAAGCTTGATATTCTTCTGCTCTGCTTCTCTCCAAAGCTTCCAAGGATGCACCTCCTTCACCTGTAAAGAGCAAATTCTCCAAGTACAATCTTATACATGTATACATGACAGGTTAGATAAACAATATATCTAGTGCATAATCGAATATATTCATCAACCATAATACATGAAAGAGACTCAACACAATGTTGGAAGAAGAATTCTCTTTATTAACAATTAGTGAATCAGATAAGAGTACAACACAATTCCTGAGACAAGGACTCCTCTGCAACGAAAGGAGTATGATTTCTACTGCTCCAAGACTTATGAAGATATACCACTAGCATAACTTTTCTCTCCAAACTTGATTGATTAATGCCCTCCCCAAGGCCTCTATTTATACTTTGGGAAATAGAGTGGTTTCAAAGGTTGAGGAGATTGAGATAGTTGGGATGGTTAATGATTAGGGCCCAACTAATATCCATTAATAGTGATTTATATTTTTTAATGTTGAATCAAGATGTACATGACTATTAATATAGGCAACCCACATATGACACGTGAGTTGCTTAAAGGAATCCTGCATGTGCTGATGTATGCCAGTTGTAATGGAGATAGTCGCATACAGTATGTGAGTTCAATGGGAATAGTCATGTACATACATGAGTTTCAACGAAGATAGTCATGTACGCCATTCAACACTTAGAAAATTAATATGGAAAGCTGGTTGAAAGGTAAATGCATCTCATGTCATTCCCATCTATAGTGTTTTGGAAAAATTCAATCCTAAGATGTCCTTTTGTGTACCAACATAAGGAATGTCAGCACTCGGATGGAGAAGTGCCATTTGGGTTGATAACGCTAGGCGGCAGGTGAGGACCAATATCTGCATACACAAACAAGGACACCATCAGTCTACACATATAATCATACAACTATCAAGCACCTTAACTACACTATGTATAAACATGAACATAAAGGCATCACACATACATACCAGCTGGTACCCATGCCTGTCTTGGAGGTTGGGGCATCTCGAAGTCCCCATGGTAGTTCATACCCGCATACGGGTACTCCTCAATGACCACTGGAAGTTGACACCACTTCTCTAATATCTCCTTAGTAAAGAAGCGGCCCACTCTGCTACCACCCTCTCATACCATCATCTGGCACCACCTACGCATCTGTGGCTCATGTGGACCACTATTCTACATATCCCGGTGTGGACACAGACTAGGAACTTTCTCAAAAAATAAAGCACATAGAAAGGATCTAAAGAAAAATCCTTCCCTAGATTCCTTCGCGTTGTTCAACTGATGTCGAATAGCCTAAAGATACATCTAGTCCCACCCATAGTACGTGCCCCCCATAGCATGCTCTACCAACTGCAGCTGCCCTCTAGATATCTTGTGGCTCCCCGTGGAACCCAATATATGTAGCAGTGATGTCGCCACCGCCTGTGTCGACTGGTCCTCAATGTCACACATCAATATGTATGAGCCACGCACATACATAGTAGCATAACAGTGCCTATCACATAGCTCCTCCAATGTCTCCCCTTGAGATAGCACCGGTGCCAAGTCACCAATAACTCCCAACATAGGGAGCCCAGTCAAAAAGTACACATCCACCAGTGTGATCTCAATACGCTGGAATTGGAAGAGGAAGACCTCCTCCCCAATATCTCAAAATCTCAGCAACGTTTGCAGCAACAAATGTAAGCTCTTCATAAGGTTTATCCTCATGAACTTCAGTAAACCACAATGGGCCAGTGTATCACACACATTCCCATCCCGTAATGACACCTCCTAGAGGTATTTACAGTCTCTCTCCCACCACTTAATCTCAAGCATCCTGCACAAGTAAAACACAGATGTCAGCCACTACTCTCACTAAAAAATGTCACCTAGAGGCCAAGCCGCACCTGTTTGGGAAAAATGAGCGACCAGGTCGCTCAAAAATGCCCCACAAGTGTGAGCAGGTCACTCTTTTTCCCTTGAAAGGTGCAACTTGGCTCCATGAAACCCCAAAAGGCTCATGGAGGACCTTTAGGTGAACAAATGTAGAATGTAAACCACCAAAAAGAAGATATCTAGCAAGAGCTCTTACCTACAAGTCGTGGAGCTTGAAACCACTAGTCGAAATAGGAGAAATCAGCAAAAGAAAATCTAGGGCCCACCTCTCCAACTTTGCAGTGAAATCAGCAAAAGAAAATCTAGGGCCCGCCTCTCCAACTTGACACTTCATAAACTGGTCCCCACCCTTATATAGGCCCTATTTGACCTAATTTCTCCCGTTCGACACAACAGGACCATACAGAGTCTGTTTGAGACGTCGTTCACACCATTGGTTTCAAAATTATGCCCTCTATCCCCTTATGAGACCATCATCTCGTGTTTAACAAAAAAAATTTGGGACTGCTCCCTGTAAGTTACCTCAATTCACAAGCCACTTCATGGTGATGTAAGTGTCTGTGGACCTATACTTGCATCACACTTTCCTACTGCTACTCATGTGGGCTCTTGGGCCACTGGCCGTAAGGAACATCATTTTTATTTTAATACATAGTTGTCTATTCCATCCACTACACCTTATGCATATATTTGGATGACCATACAAAAGATGAATCATTTCCTTTGCATGTATTTGGCATATAACTGCCTCCGGACTTGCACTCACATCACATGTAGTCAAATTCGTCCTCCACAAGTCACACATGACTCTCCTGACCTCTCTCCAAGAGCCACCTTGGTTTGCATGCCTCTACCATACCGACTTGTGTGCCTCTACTGTGATCCATTCCGTGTATGTATTGGTATGTTTAAAAAGCCACTTGCTCCATCCATACTACGTGGATGACCTTTGGACCACTATCCACCATCCTGATATGGGGCACCACCTATGCCACCGCAATTGATTGACCATACTAGAGTTTCTTTTAAGATCTTTTCTAACTCCTAAAAGAATGAAAATATTTCCGAGCACAACTTCCTCCTTCCCCACTTGTTAAAGTATAGGAAAGGGAATCTACATCGTCTCATTTATCTCCTTTTGTGGACTATGTAGGCCATCAAATGAAAAGGACCACCTTGGCATATTCAAGCCAAGATCGTTCTCATCTGCATACTTTTATGCTTTCTTAGGCAGAGGGGCCAAAATTTATGAAAAATATCACCACAGGTTGTCGTTGAGCTCTTTTCCATCCTTCTCATCAAGAAAATATTTCTGAGCAAATGTGGTTTCGTTCATGCTCGTAAAAGTATCTGAATGACCGTCCAGTTAGTATAGGTTTAACCTTTTCCAACCTGATTGGACTACCAATGGTAAAGAAGTCTCTCATCCCCTACACGATGGGAAAGCTCTCCTATGTATACTTTTATCATTTTTTGGGCATAGGAGGCTACCAATGAAAAAGGTCCTCCACTGGAGTCTTCTTTGTGCTTTCAAACTCTCTAAAATTGAAAGCACCATCGAGAATTTACTTTCTCGGGCTCAACAAAAATCCAAGAGATTGTACCACAATGGTGTCTCTAGACACCACCCAATAGATGACAGTTTGGAAACATTCCCACTTTGGGTCGCCTTTGCTTAGAGTACTCTGCAATGTGTCTTCCTTGGATCCCATCAATACCAAAAGTATCTACCTCCCCCAATTATTTCCCATATGTAGTGACATTCCCAGTATTACAGCTATGATCCCATTCCCATGAGCCAGTTTCATTTGCTGCCTAGTCCACCCTACCATCATACTCTGAACAAAGGAAGTTTGAGTCTACTACACTCCTTCTACCCCTATTCAACTATTCTCATTCCTACCCCCACCCATTCAGTGGGTCACTCCTTAGATTTCCTCACATCTTTTGGTTATCTCCCTTGTGCTTCTAGTCAAGGAAACACCATTGCCTTGACTAGGGGTTGGTCTCCCTCTGTCGACGATAGCACACACATTCCAGAGGATAGACCCAGAGGTCCTAGTGTCTTGGATTCATTAACCTCATTGATGATTTCCTTGGACCACTTGAGATGAGTCCTTAGTGCCTATTGGGATGGTTGTTTCTCACGTGCTTGACTCCAACTACATCATCGCACCATTGAGATTCATACAGGGTATTGGTCCGTGTAGTATTTGGTCAAAGACCCCAGATGTCACTTGACTCTAGCACATTGATGAGTCTATTCAAGGGACCTAAAATAGGTTCATGTCCCTTGTGATTTCTGGGTTGTGTTGGACACAGTTTTCAGAAGCCCTGGTAGTGGTTCTATTTTTTCTATGTTTGATGCAACATACTTATACCACAAATACTCTGACTCTCCATTAGTGAGTCCATATATCTATGTATTGTCCCTGATCCAGTAGGCCATTAGTCATGAAGATATAGCATTCCATGAGAATTCCATGGGTCCAATGTAGCAGTTCTTCATATCGGTATTGTATTCAGCTTCTCATTAAGGAAACCACTATGTATCATCAGTTGTACATGATCGACTCTTGTATTATAGAGCATAGATCACATTATTCTTTTGACATTTTTATGAGCATGGGGATGCCTTCCTTGTCCATATACAGGTCACACATTATTTTTATCTCACCCATTGATGGGAACCATATTAATACAAAAACCAAAAGCCACCATTCCCCAACCCAGGAAGCACCACCTCTCCACAGAAAATCCTATGATGTCTGTCAGCCATACGATGAGATCCTTCCCTCACACATTAGGGGGCAATCTATTAACCCAAAAAATTCCTCACTCATCTCTACATGGCCTACACCACCCAAGGACACCCATGCACGACCCTCATTTAACCCCATTTGACCCCCACACCCGCAAGAAGGCTTAAAAACAGGAAAAAGGGCTTAAAAACCTCTAAAAAGAGCCTAAATAGCTCTCATAGGGGCTAAAGACTCCAAAAAGGGGCTAAAACCCCTCAAAGGAGCTTAAAACCCTAAAAGGAGCTAAATATTGAGCGAAAGGGGCTAAAATCTAAAAGAAGGGGCTAAAGCCTTGACTAGGGGCTTAAAACCCTAAGAAAGCTATAAATAGAGGGGTGGGGGTCACTCTCAAAAGATTCCTCCCTTGCATACTATTATGATACCAGAGTGGATTCCTCTGGTATCCACACTCCCTCTCATCCATTTGCCTCTCAAGCCACCCACACTCCCTCTCATCCATTTTCCCTTTGAGCCATAGTTCCCCCATTACCAAGAGAGAGGTGCTTCTCCAAGATAGGGCATGGTGGCCTATTTCCACCAAGAGGTATAATATTTTGTTTAATGTCATTTTCATTTTAGTTTTTTTCTAACTTAGTTTGCTTGCAGGTTTATTTCATGTTCTAACAAGTGTATGCAAGGTTCTGGAGTCTAACCTTGTGTGCAGGGTTTCCACCTCTTTCCTTTCTATTATTTGCTTCATTCTAGTTTCATTTTTTTTCTTGCATTACCATCAAGAACCCTATCCTTCTATCCTATAGATGGAAGGTAGCCATTCCTTCCCTGTAGCAAGTGAGAAATCCCTACTACAATGACCATTGATAAAAATATCATAATTGTATGTGGTTTTTTGGTTTAAACTCTGAAAGAGTGCTTTGTTTTAAAATTCAATTTGTGAAACATGGGATGATGCTAAAGGTCCTCCTAGGTGCAATGTTAGAATAATCAACCCATAGTTACCTACATTAGACATTAAATTAATTATTTTTGTCTTATTACCTAGTTTCCTAGAATCCATTCTATGTTAGTTGCCTTCTACACATCCTAGAAGTCGACACATGCTAAAACTGACTCATGGAGTGCTTGGGAAACATCCTGGAAACCCAATTTATCATGTATTCTTTATTCGAGATCCTCCAAAGTGCATATCTACTTTTTTCTGAAAAGCTACCTATTTTATTCTGATTTAAGGAAAAAGGAAAAGCTAGACTAGGTGTAGTTGACTTATTTTTTTCCCACATCATCCTCCCTCCCTTTCTTAAAAAAATAATAATGTATGAGTTTTCTTTCCATCCCTCTTTAGCTTTCCCACTTGACTTAGCAAATTCGTGGGCATCTTCATAGATTTGGAAACTACTTTATACACCTATGGGGGATTTGACTAGATTTGGTAAGCCTGGTTTTTGACTATTTTGAATGGCATATTTATGCATTATATTCTATCATGTAATGATATATTTCATCATCCTATTACTTCACAAGGTTGGATATTGTACACTTATTCAATACATATTAGTGTTATGCTCCAATTTAAGTCTCCTTTGGTGTTAATTTTGCATGTTTGATTAGCAATTTTGTGAGTGTAATTGTTCTATCTCTTGGGTTCAATTTCCACATGTGAGTCACTTGAGTTTCATGGATGACATGTAGAAGGAGGAAGACCTTACTTTTCATTATTTTATAAAGGAGGGTGCGAGTAGTTTCTCATAATTTTTTTTTTGTTTGCATAGTAAAAATTCACCCCTAGATATAAATTATTATATGATTTGTCTATATTTATTACTGCAATAGTGTCCTTTTGTGATAGTGAAAAGGGATCATTGTATCCATTAGTGGACTCAGTAGAAGTTGCATGGACAAAATAAGAAATAGCGGTGAGAAACTTTTAGAAATATTGTGATACCCTAAATGTGTCTTGAAATGCATTTAAAAGATTATGATGGTTATAGGTGGGGATTAGATTTCGGCAAAGGAATATATTTGTAAAATATTTTAATTTAGATTCTCTTGGACATATAGCCTTCATGTTTAACTCTTCATAGATGCAAGATAAAAATTAGGTTTACCCATATATTTCCACTAAGGGGCATATTCTATTGCTATATAAGCTTCCAGTTGATAGCACATCCACATGTCAACCACCTCTAACTCTATGTACTATATGAAAAAATTCACTTTTTCACTTCAAAACATCAAAAGAGTGTTTACTGCTTACCTGAGTCTCTAAGCCATCATCATCATCCCTCCTTTTCTCCAAATAAAAGCATGTATGAGTTGTCTTTCCATACCTCTTTATCTTTCCCACTTGACTTAGCAAATTCCTGAGCATCTTCATGGATTTGGAAACTGCTTTATGCACCTATGGGGGATTTGACTAGATTTGGTAAGCCTGATTTTTTACTATTTCGAATGGCATATTTATGCATTTGATTCTCTCACGTAATGATATATTGCAGCATCCTATTGCTTTACAAGGTTGTCTATTGTACACTTATTCAATACAGATTACTATTATGCTCCAATTTCAGTCTCCTTTGGTGTTAATTTTGAATGTTTGATTAGAAATTTTGTGAGTGTAATTGTTCTATCTCTTGGGTTCAATTTCCACATGGTATCAGAGCATTTTATATTTATTTCTCTCCTTCCAAAATCTTATTGCAGGTTCGACATCATTGACTGGAAGTGCATTCTGCTGACTGGAGGGCATAGTTTCTGAGAAATGGACCAATCTCAGAAGATCATCTTGACTCCATTCAATTTATTTGAGTGGAAAGCTAATATGGAGATATTGTTGAGAGAGAAAGGTCTATATAGAGTGACTATGGAAAATGAGGTAGAGCCTAATGCATCTGCGAAGAAAATTAAATGGCACAACAAAAGGGATGAGGCCTATGGTCTTTTGTGTCTGAGCATTTCAAGAGACCTCCTATTCCATCTTGATGGATTGACATCACCTAATGAAGTGTGGGAGAATCTAGAAGATATTTTTGAAAAGACAGATGAGATGAGAGGACATCAAATCAAGAATGAGCTGATCTCCTTGAGTCCTAGTAGCTTCAAATCATTGCAACTCTACTTTTCCAAGTTTAAGGCCCTTGTTTTGTAGTTGAAATAGTGTGGGATCGAAAAGAAGGAAGAGAAACTATTATTGGCCATACTCTCTAAGCTTGGTCCTTACTATTCAGTTTTTTCTTATCTTCCATGCCACCAAGTTGACATCTCGAGCTTGGAAGATGCCTAAGCTTGCATAGTTCATGGAATCCCTCACATAGGAACAAGATAAGTTGGTGATTATGGGCACCGTCAAACCTTCCAAAGACCAAGATTTGGTTGCTAGAGATTCAAGGGTGGATCAAAAAGAAAGAAAAAATATAAAAAACCACCTGATCAAAATAAAGGCAAGTCTAAGTCTCAAGAGGATCCCCAAGGTTCCAATAAGAACTTCCAGAAGAAGAGGAGCAAAGGAGAAATGAGCAAGTGCACATACTATAGTAAGGGCTGTCATCCTGAGAGCTCTTGTATGAAGAAGAAAATTGACATGTTGACCCAACTCTTGGAGAGAAATAACATCTCCCTTCCTGATTGCTCAAAGAAGAAGGAAGAATGATTAAATTCAGAAGATAGAGAGAGAGAGTACATGCCTTGGTTGCTGGAACATCAAGATCATATAGCTTCATCATAGACTCTAGAGCTTCTAGAAAAATGTTTTCGACAAAAGAGACATTCTCCTCTCTTGACATGTCAAAACGGCCACCAATATTTTTGGGAGATGACTCTCTCACTGAAAGTTTTGGGAAGGGTAGGATTGATCTTGACTGGTAGTTTCAATAATGTGTTGTATGTTCCAGGTCTTGCCTCCAATATCTTGTCAATGTATCAGATGAATCATACCGAGTCTCCAAAGAAAGTCATATTCTCCCCTGGTGATATTGAAATCACCAATATTTCGAATGGTAAAGTCATAGAAAAAGGTGTTGTTGATCACACTTCTAAGGTATACAAGTTTTCCCATTTTCTACCCTAATCAAATCCCTCTGCTCTTCTGATTTATGCT
Organism: Pseudotsuga menziesii; assembly: GCA_001517045.1. Classification (NCBI taxonomy): domain Eukaryota; kingdom Viridiplantae; phylum Streptophyta; class Pinopsida; order Pinales; family Pinaceae; genus Pseudotsuga; species Pseudotsuga menziesii. The sequence continues at coordinate 88,493 of LPNX010976019.1, read as the reverse complement.
AATGAAGCAAGCAATATTTGGCCATATTAACTTCAAGTATCTTTATGATTTGAGTGAAAAATATATGGTCATAGGGTTTCCAAATATCAAGTTTTCTAAGGGAGTCTTTCAAGGTTGTATCCTAGGAAAACAACCAGACCACAAGTATGAGAAAGCTAGTCATGAGAAAACCTATTCACCTCTTGAGCTGATCCACAGTGACATTGCAGGTCCATTCCCTCATATGTCCATGAGTTAAGCCAAATATGCACTAACCTTCATAGATGAATTTTCTAGGTATTGTTGGGTTCACTTCCTAAAGCATAAGTCTGAAGTTCTTGACCTCTTCAAAGTCTTTAGAGCCTTGGCTAAAAACCAGCCTAGGAGAAAACTCAAGATCCTCAAATCTAAAAATTGTGGTGAGTATGTCAATTCTGAGTTCATTAGGTATTGTAAAGATGCAGGTATTCAGATGAAGCATTCAATACCTTACATACCAGAGAAAAATGGTGTTGCTGAGAGAAAGAACAGATCATTGAAGGGGATGGAAACTTGCATGATGGAAGCTAAGAATTTTCCACCAAAGTTTTGGGACGAGGTTATAAAATATTGGCATCCTACATCCATAATAGGGCTCCTCATAAGCAGCTTGATGGTATGACTCTTTTCAAATCTTGGAGTGGGCACAAGCCATATGTGACCCATTCGAGGATTTTTGGCTCAAAGGCTTGGGCTAGAATTCCAACTGAAAAGAGGAAGGATTTGAAACACCAAATCCAAGAGTGCCTATTTGTTGGGTATTATAAAGATTCAAAAGGTTACAATCTGATAAACTTGAGCACTAACAAATATTTCATCGAAAGAAGTGTTCAGTTCCAAGAAGATCCTTTAGTAGCAATTGAAGTTGGAGAGTCTTCTTCACCACTAGATCCATTGATTGTAAGTGGAGAGACTAATGAGTTTTCTGATTCTGATATTTTTGATAATGATGATTTTATTTCAGATCCTAACATTCCTACAAGACCAAAACGGGAAGTAAAGACCATTCATGCAGCTGGGGAACTAGCTAGAAATCCTAATGACACTAGGAGGACTAGATCTCAATTTGAGAGTGCCCTTTGTGTGAAAGATCCTTTATTTTCTAAGAAGTGCTATATGATGATTGAATCAGATCCATAGAAATATGGATATGCAGCACATTATCCAATATGGAAAACATCCATGAAATAATAATTCAGCTCGCTCCAGAAGAACAACACTTGGGAACTGGTTGATCTTCCCCCAGGAAGGAAGCTAGTTCAATGTAAGTGGGTTTTCATGAATAAGTTTTCTGCTAATGGTTCACCTTTGAAATATAAGGAATTATTGGTAGCCAAGGGATACTCACAAGTACATGGTATTGAATAGAATGAAACCTTTGCACCAGTGGGAAAGATGGAATCCATAATGCTATCTCTATCCATTGTAGCTTCGAAGCAGTGGGAAGTACATCACATGGATGTGAAGTGTGCTTTCCTAAATGGATATATCACTAAGGATATTTACATGTAGAAACCTAAAGGGGTTTTTTCTAATCCATCTTTAGCGTGTAGGTTAAAGAAATCATTGTATGGGTTCAAGCAAGCCCCCAGGGCTTGGTATGCCAATATTGATGGATTTTTTCTATCACTGAGCTTTGTTTGATGCAAGTATGATCCTAATGTCTATTTGAAGCTGATTAATGGTTCTTTGATGATTATTGTCTTGTATGTGGATGACCTAATGATTATAGGAATTTCAAAGAAAGAGATTGCCTCCTTGAAGGATGCAATGAACCATGCATTTTCTATGACAGATTTGGGATTACTGAGCCAATTCTTGGGTCTCAAAATTGCTCAATCCCAACATGGAATCAAACTACATCAGTCCAAGTGTGATTTTTATTTTCTAAAGAATTTCAACATGAATTATCACAAGCCAAGAAAGAATCCCTTCTTTTCAGGAGTTAATCTTGAAGAAGCAGGTTCTTCTCCTATGGTAAATAATACATTGTATAGGTAGTTGATTGGTTGTTTGATTTATCTTACACAAACTCTACCTGATATATCTTATGCAGTTAGTGTGGCTTAGAGATACATGGATCAGCCTCGTGAGATCTACTAAAGAGAATCCAAAAGGATCCTAAACTTTGTTCAAGGAACAAGAACTCAGGGAATCTTCTACAAAGCAAAATCTGATCTTGATTTGATTGGGTTTACTTAAAGTGATTGGAAAGTTGACAACACAGATCGAAATGATACATCAGGATATGTGTTCATGCTTGCAGAAGGACCAATCAACTGGTCAAGCAAGAAGTAGAGTTCCATAGCACTCTCATGTACAGGAGCAGAGTATAGAGGAGTTGTAAATGCATCAACTCAATGTTTGTAGTTGCAGGGGATACTTGGAGAATGTGGCTTCTAATCAGAGTTTTCAACCATTATCAACTGTGATAATCATAGAACCATTTGAATCTGTAATGATCCAGTTCAGAGACAGTGAACCAAGCACATTGAGATCGATATTCACTACATCTTGTGCATGATTGTACTATTAATCTGCACAGTGATCTAGGGACTAAACACAAGTCTCATCAAAGATTAATAACAAATAGCTCATGAAAATGGTGTAATAGGGCTACAAAATGAGTAGCCGCTCTGTATATTCACATAAATAATGAGTAATACAATATAGGATCATGCTCCAAGCATGAATAACAAAGCAATTCAAATTCTCAAGGAGGTCATTCGAATTGAATGAGTGAGTCTAGCTTAACTGAATGTAAGCCACAGTCAACACTCAAGTTAACCACTGATCAAAACCCTAATTGACTCAACTGATCCCTAACTGAAGTTGAAGTGCAATAAATGGCCGAGTCTAACTAAAAGAGGTCAGACACATGTCACAGCAAGCCAACCATCAAGTGGTAGCACATCAATGACTCCAATGAACCCCGATGAGGTTAACTGAAGTGTAACTAAACATCAAAAGTGGTTGGAGGCACCCCTGTTGACTCCAGTTCATTAATTAATCATTGAATAATAAATTTAATGAAGGAAGGCACCTTCATTACTTTGTTTAACTAGTTTTAACCATCAGTTAGCAATATGGTGCATTAATGACACTCATATCACCCCCAAACTGCTCGAGTTAGCCTCCTCGAATGTAGGAGAAGGCTAAGTTATCCTCCTTGACTGAAGGTATGCATGGATGTGATCTAGCTTATGTCATCTAGTGCTCCTTTGATGTTAATTAAGTTAATAATACTTAGGATAGTGGTTTAACTAGGCCAAATTGACCAAAATGAGTGTGTAAGGTGGTAAATGTCTCCAAAATCCCCCCTTAAGCTATAATCATGAGGAGTTAGAAAACATAAAATGCATAAAAATGCTAGGGCCCCAGTAACTAAGGCCATAGGTCACCCTATACAATGCTAAAAAACAAACTAAGTGAGGAAAAGAGGGAAAAACCAGTGGGAACCCCCCCCCCCTCAAGATGAACACTGAAAGTAGTCTGAATCACCTTGATGAAATCACCCCCAATAGTGAACGAAGGTAAGTGAACTTATTTTCTAAAATGCTCTTGCTGAAGATGTCTGCAATCTACTAATCGGTCGGGAAGTATTGTAGAATGATGGTCCTGTCATGCACTAGCTCCCTGATATGGTGCATGTGGATCTCTACATGCTTGGTCCTCTTCCTGGTAAATGGATCTGTGTATATCTTAATAGCACTTTTATTGTCACAAAATAGGACCGTTGGACAAAGTACTACCAAGATCAAACTCTGAAAGAATGCCTTGCAACCAAACTGCTTGGATGCAAGCATTCACCACTCCTTGATACTTGGCCTATGCTGAAGATAATGCTATGGCAGCCTGCTTTTTGATAGACTAGAAAATGGGGCCACAAACAAACATGAATACATATCCAAAAGTAGAATTTTGATCAATAGAATCACCCTCCCAATTGGAATCTGTGTATCCAACCAGCTCTATCTCGGAGTCTGCAGCATAGTGAATGTTGTAGGTCTTGGTTCCTTGAATATACTGGAGGATCCTCTTGGCTGCCTTCCAATTAATATCATGAGGATGCTGCATTTATATTTATACATAATTCATGGCATAATAGATATTAGGCCAAGAATGTGTCAAGTACAACAAGCTACCAATCAGCTGTCGATAGATAGTGCAGTCCATGGGAGGTGTGATTTTTCCTTCTTCAAGGCTAATCCCTGAAAGGAAAGGGAATGGTGCAGGCCTAAATTCATCCATGTTAAACTTGAATAACACGTCTGATATCTATTTGGACTGAGTGACCATTATAACATCATAATTTTGCTCAATTTCGAGCCCCAAAAATTGTTTTAGGAGCCCCAAATCACTCATTTCAAAGGCATTGTGGAGAGCAGTTTTGATGGCTGAAATGGAAGCAACTGTGCTACCTATGATCAGTAATTCATTAACATATAAAACAATAATAATCAAATGACCATCAGAATACTATAAATGCACATTTGGATCTGATCTACACCTTTGTAATTTTTGCGAGAGAAGGAAGGCATTCATCTTGGAATACCACTCTCTTGGGGTCTGTTTTAACCCATATAGTGACTTCTTTAGCTTGCAAACCAAATATGGATCAGTGATGTAGCCCTCAAGATGATTCATGTATATATACTCATGAATATCTCCATGCAGAAAGGCTGGATTAACATCCATATGATGCACTTCCCAGTGCTTGGATGAAGAAATCGCCAAAACTAGGCGGATGGAGTCCATTTTGGCAACCAGTGCAAAGGTCTCATGGTAGTCCACACCTTGGATCTGAGAGAAAAATTTTTCCACCACCCTTGCCTTATATCTATAGGTTCTACTATTATTAGTAGCCTTGGTCTGAAACACCCACTTTCATTGAACCAATTTCCTTCTCAGAGGAAGAGAAACTAGCTCCCAAGTAGTGTTTTTCTGAAGAGAATTCATCTCTTCATCCATGGAAACTTGCCATATCGGATCCTTCTGAGAATGGTAGTAGGATTTTGGGTCTAAAATAATCATCAAATAGAAATTTTTGGATAGAAAACTATTAGTACAAGAGAGCACAATACCTACTCTTTGGAAATTAGACTGGGTTCTTGTTGGAGCAAGGTCCTGCAGCTACAGGAGAAGCTACCGTTTTGGCAGATAGACAGTTTTGGTGAAGATGAAGAGATAAGGTAAAGCTACGATGTCATAGCATGTTTCTAGCTACAGATGAGAGCAAGAAACCATAACTGTTGGGATAGAGAAGTCAAGAAAGACAACAGTACCTGAGCGGCGGAGAAGAGAGAGCTCACCCACTGCATTGAAGGCAACGGCGAAGATAGGAGGGCTCAGCTACCCTCATAAAAGAAAAGGAGCGACGTGGCTGAGGTATTGAAGACAAAGAAAAAAAGAAGGGAAGCGATGCACAGTACCCATGGTCAGCGCCGAGAAGCATGGAAGATCACAGAGACCAATGGTGTGACAGAAAGCGGCTACCCCAAGTACAGATATGCTGACTGTCACTAGTTAGGGTTTTGGGTTACTGTTGGGACAGGCCCATAGTGATGTAATGGTGAGACCTTCGGGCCTCCTATAAAGGGATGTATTTTGTATTGTAAAAGGGTTGGGCAGTTAGACAATAGTTGGTCAGTTCTATTATAGAAGCCAAGCTCTGGTTCTGTTATTAGTTGTAGTTATCTTACTGTAACCAGTAGTTGGCTCATTGAGCATGTATGTAACAATCCGCACGGATTGACAGAGAGGGAGAAGGATATTATAGAGAAGCAATATAGAGGTAGGGAAGAGATCTAAGAGAGAAGGGCTCCAGGCTGTGTGTGGAGTTACCCAGAAGATCTTGAGCTGCATATGCAGTGCAGTAGAACTATGTTTACTTCCCCCGAGTATAATAGCAACACAGTTCTGTGGATGTAACTTCCACCCTGGAAGTGAACCACGTGAAAATCTGAGTGTTATGTGATTGATTCATGTGATTATGTTTACTTGTTGTATCTGTCACTCATTACATGAGCTTCGCTTACAATAAATATATGTATGTGTTATTCAGTTTACAAAATTATAGAAGGATAGATGCAAGTTGAAGTATTTAAGTATTTTATATAAGAGTTGTCTGTGTTCGCTCAAGATAGTTAAGAGTCGTAGTGTTAAACAGCCTTGTATGCTAAGTCCTGTAATTTGAATAGGAGTAACGCTGAGTACGCTAAGTCACAGCAGTAGGATATCGTAGGGAGGCGATATCGCACCATCAGAGGAGCTGTGGTGTGCAATACCATGGGTTGGGGATCTAGCGTAGGAGAGAGTTACGTGTGGACCAGGACGCGACGATGCGATACAGAATAGAGTCATCGCGAGCAAGAGGAACTGTGCGTCATGAAGAAAGACCTCGCGGGATAAGAAGAGCTACGAGACGCACATAGGATGCCAAAGAACCTGGTCGAAGACACTTGAGTCTTTGGCCAACCCATTAGAATCACTTCGGGTGAGACTTCAGGCCACTCAGCGGTTTGTCGCTGAAAGGGCCAGTGAGATAGGGGTGTTCAATGGTTCAATACAGTAAACCTGGGTCTTCCCATAGCAACCAACAAATGGTTCCATTGTCGGTTTTGAACAAACTGAGCACTGATGTTCTGTTGGCATCCTACTAGAGATGAACTCAACCATTGGGTTGGGTCTAAGGAGAAAGAGTTTGCCGAACGAGAGAACAAGAGTCCTAGACTAAGTACAGAGGACTGGTTACAAAAACATATCTTTACAGACCTACATGCGATATTTTTTGCGACTTATGGAAAGGAGCTTTACGACTGGTTATCAAAGTTGACTGATACGAGCATATTCAAGAAGAAAAGAAACATTATCTGGACACCGGAGCTGATTCAAACCATGAAGAACCTTGATAATCCACTCACGAGGATAGTAGACTTCTGGCTTGCGAGTGTGCTAGAAGGCTTCGTCACAGAGTTCGCAGTTGAACAGAGAAAAAGCTTCAGCGAGGCTGAACGCTACTTCTTCAAAGGATATCACGGTAAGTACCTAAAATATTTAAACTTGTCCATTAAGATGTTATTACATGAAAAAGGAACAATGGATCTAGTTTCAGATGAATAAGTAAATATAGTAATGTCACAAGAGTTTGAGAGTGATTTTGACGACATTGAATGTACACGTAGTGGAAAGAAATATAAAGTAGATTTCAGATCTCCCATATTTGAAGACAGTTCAGATAATACTAGACAACAGAGTCATAGTACCATAGAAAGAACAGAAGGGGGTATCCGTTACCACCCTTACACCCCACAGAAACAAACCGAGACTCAGAACAATCCTATAGGAACTCCATCTAGTAGCTCGCAGACAGTACATACTATCACTACATCACCTCTACCTACACCGCCGAGTGGTAGTAACACAGTAAATCAACATCCACCATGTAGAAATAGAATGGGGGATGACATGAAGCTACCTATCTTTAAGGGTACAGGGGCAGAGGAGCCAGAGTAGCATTGGTTTCTATGTGAAGCCGTGTGGACCATTAAAGGAATCCATGATGATAATAGTAAACTGGTACAGTTGGTCACCACACTGAGAGAGCGAGCCTTAACATGGTATATGAAGTATACCACAGCAGCACCCAGAAAACTTGTCCAGATTAGGACCACCATGATTAAAGAGTTTAAGAAACCTAAGTCTGAGTCACAGTGCATTACAGAGCTCAAAGACATCAAACACTTACCTACAGAGTCAGTGTGGGACTTTCATCAGAAATTCAAATCCCTTATAGACCAAGTCAGCTTTGATTTTGCGCCAGAGTAGCATAAGGAATGGTTTATTGCAGCGCTGCTCCCTCACATTAGACTGCCATTAATGCAACAGAAAATCTAGATGCAGGATGATGCGTTGGATATGGCGATGAAACTAGAGGCTTCACCTCTAGCTGAAACCAGCACAGGTATGACAAACCTGCAAAACCAGTTGGCTAATCTCACGATACAGTTGCAAGAGCTTAAGAAAGGGAAAGAGGTTGCACAAGACATATGGTGCATAAGGTGTAAATCACAAGGCCATACTAAAGACAACTGTCCAGTCTTTGTAGAATCTAGCAACGGGGGCTCCTAACCCCTTACCATAGACCCACGGGCCGTGGTGTGAAATATGCAAAACGCGAGGACATCTACCTCAGCAATTCCCCCTACTTCAGAAGTACGTGCAGACACCTAAGAAATTATACTGCGTCTTCTGTAAGTCCATAGGCCATGATGAACATGATTTCTGAGCCTATGATCTCATGGTCGGGAGCAAGCAAGACTTGTACAGAGTCCAATCAGAAACACAGGGTCCAGCAGCAGGACCACAGCATGATCTGGCTCTTGTTGGCCGTGGAGGAGGATTCAGAGGATGAGGACATGGAGGAGGCTTTGGCCGTGGAGAAGGCTTTGGCCGTGGTCGTGGGCCAGTCACTTGTTACAACTGTGGAGTTCTAGGACATTATGCTAGGGACTGTCAGAGCCCCACCACCACATGTAACTATTGAAAATCTTACGATCACGCTATAGAAGAATGTCCTACCTTGATAGCTAAGATCAGAGAAACTAAGCTAGTAGTACACCAGAAAATCCAGCTTATTGCTTCCAAGCGGGAAGAACCAGAACCAAGAGTCAACATTGTGACTCACAGCGGTGCTTCCACCACTGGGACATTGCAGGATACTGAAAATACCACAGGTCAGGAGTGGGTGCATAGAGCTCCTAACAAAGCAACACCACTTGACCTACAGAAGAATAAACAGACATTCCAGGAAGCTAAGACTTGCTTTGATGACCCTATGCAATCAGGATCGCAGGTACCGCCATCTAGGGGCGTACCACAGCAAGCACCTTGTGGCGTTAGCCCTATACAAATACCACAGGCTACCACATCGGGAACATGTGACGATGATGAGTTGACAGGAAGTGTACAATCCTTCCTACGGAGTTGTTTAAAACTCGTGAGAAATGAGCAAGCTATCGCAGAACTTTAGCGCATCATAGATCAGTGTCAGCCACCTTCTTCCATGAGCAGTACACAGCATGTTGTTCATAGTATTATGGGACATACAAGAACAGGAAGAGAGATGCGACTCACAGCACAGGTTGGAGAATTTGAAATGGATGAGGTGATCCTAGATCTAGGATCAGACGTAAATGTTCTGACTAAGCAGACATGGGAACAGATGGGTAGCCCTAATTTAGTCAGATCACCTATCCATCTGAGATTATCTAATTAGCAGCGGGTATCACCCCTGGGTCGATTACTGCAGGTGCCAGTTGACATTGATGGAGTTCGCAGCTCCGTGGACTTTAAATTTATAGAAATCATTGGCGATAGTAGGCCATATCTAGCATTACTAGGCATTGATTGGGCGATCGGTAACATGGCCGTTATCGACCTAAAGAGAAGACAAATGACCTTTGAGGATGCGCAGATCCGGGTCATTGCACTGTTAGATCCTATTCAGGGTCCTAGATACATTGAACCTATCCGAGAAGAGGAAGAGGCACATAACATGGAGAGTCTCTATCAGATGACTGCGAACCAGAGCGACTACATCAATCCAACCACAGAAGGGAACATTAGTTGGCGATGCGACAGCTCATGCACATCAAATTCGGATGTTGGTCTAGAGAACTGGAAGAACAGACTTCACGAAGTCTCACCACACAGATGTGCATACATGACTAAGTCACTGTGATGGATTGGCGCAGAGATCAATGAGATCCCATCGTTTCATGGTCTAATAGATATCCAGGACTTCCTCATGCAGTTTGAACAAAAAATTCCTCACGAGCAAAGGATCAAAGCTATGGACCTTGCAGTATGAGCCACACCTGCAAGATGGTGGTATGCACATAAAGAGAATATCGCATCATGGGATGATCTTAAGAGATTGATGGCGATCAGATTCTCTACCGGCAGAGACTATGTCCAGTAGAAATACACGGGAGAAACTGACCCCAGGTCACATATTCAGACATGTGAACAGAATTGGTCGGACATTTCCGAGGATGAATGGGTTCACCGATTCATTCACACTTTGGACACAGTTCCAAGGAACTGGTACACAGAGACTGAATTGTGCAAGGGAACGACTAGATGGCCACTTATTGATAAACAAATTTCTACTCACCTTCAATTTTGAATATGAGTATCCAAGTGTTGATCAGGCTCTAGATGTAATAAAGATTAAGATATTTGAGGATTGTACCCTATCGATACATACTCAACCTGAGTGGGCCACCCAGTTAAAATATGCGCTCGAGTGCTATAACTTCGAAGCGGAACCAGAGGATGAGGATGAGGATCCTCGCAACACCAACATTCCGGAGTCAGAGGGGACTCGTGATGTTGATGGGCCGAAGCTATAGATTCCAGCAATCACAAAGCCGATTAAGATTAAAAAGATCAATATTGGCACAGACACAAAACCAAAGTTTTCCTCTATTGGAGACTACTGGAACGATGAAACAGTTGGATAGATTGTAGAATTGCTACATGACTATCAGGACCTATTTCCCACCAGGTTCACAGAGATGAAGGGAATAGTCGGAGACCTGGGAGTAATGAGGATACCATTGAAATAAGATGCTAGACCAGTCAAGCAGTGTCCATATAGATTAAATCCGCGCTATAAAGAAAAAGTTAAGGATGAGATTGATAAGATGCTAGCGGCAGGCATCATTGAGCCCATAGAAGAAAGCGAATGGGTTATTCCCATGGTCGTGCAAGAAAAGAAAACCAAAGGAGACATTAGGATCTGTGTCGACTTGCGTAAACTCAACGATGCATCACTTCATGATCCATTTTCGACACCTTTCACTGATGAAGTATTAGACAATGTGGGAGGACAGGAGGTCTACTCTTTCATTGATGGCTTTTCAGGCTATCACCAGATCAGAATCCATCCAGAAGATCGATCTAAGACCACCTTTGCAACAGAATGGGGCTCATTCTAGTATATGGTAATGCCCTTTGGTCTTAAGAATGCACCAGCTATATTTTCTAGAGTAGTAGTTGCTGTATTTAAAGAATACATCCATAAATTCCTAGAAGTTTATTTTGATGATTGGACTGTATTTGGATTAATTGACAAGCACATAGGAGATTTAAGACTAATGTTAGAGAAATGTAGGCAGTACCATATTTCTCTAAACTTGTAGAAATGTATATTTTGTGCGCCATTTGGTATTTTGTTGGGTCACATTGTTTGCAGACAAGGCTTGATGGTAGATCGCAAAAAGATTTCCATCATTGTAAATCTTCCAGCACCCAACTCAGTCAAACAATTGAGGACAATACTTGGTCATACCGGGTACTACAGAAAATTCATCAAAGGCTACGCAAATATTACAGCACTGATGGAAAAACTGTTAAAGAAAGATGTACAATTCCTATGGAATGAGGAATGTCAGCAGAGTCTAGACACACTTAAAGAGAATATGGTTACAGCACCCATATTAGTATTTCCAGACTGGACTAATCCATTTCATGTACATTTCGATGCATCTGGCATCGCACTAGGGGTTGTTTTAACGCAACCAGTAGAAGGAGATATAGATCATCCTATCACATACTCCAACAGAAAGCTATCAACAATAGAAAATAACTACACCACGACAGAAAGAGAAGGCTTAGCTATGGTGTACGGGCTACAGAAGTTCAAGAACTACCTGTTGGGTGCCTCGTTCAAGATGTTTACTGACCATTCTGCATTGAAGTATCTGGTCAATAAGCCAGTGTTAGGGGGAAGAATCTACAGATGGTTAGTCCTCTTTTAGGAGTATGATTTTGAAATCATTGTGAAACTAGGAAAATTGAAAGCCAGGCCTGATCATCTATCGTGGATCGACTCAGGAGAAGAGCCAAGTAACCTAGAGGACAATTTGCCAGATGCATAGTTGTTTTCTATCCAGATCACAGACGACTACTATGCTGATATCATTCACTTTCTCACTACAGGATTAGCACCTGATGAGTTTACTAAGCATCAAAAGAAGCAGTTGGTTGTTAAAGTAGCAGACTTCACCCTGATCACAGGACAGTTATACAAGTTAGGTCCAGATGTGTGATGCCGCATGAAAAAGAGGCTATTATCAAAGATGCACATTCAGGAATCGCAGGAGGTCATTTCGCAGGAAATCCGACTGCACAGAAAATCCTAGCTGCAGGATTATGGTGGCCTACGTTGCACAAAGACACTAAGGATTTCTGTAGATGCTGTGATATCTGCCAGAGGGTAGGAAAACCCTCACGACGAGATGAAATGCCACTGCGATCGCAGATGACACTGCGCGCATTTGACAAGTGGGCTATAGACTTTGTGGGTCCTATCAACCCACCAGGAAAATGAACTGGTGCAAGATATATCATCACTGGAATAGAGTACCTCACCAGATGGGCAGAGGCCAAAGCAGTAAGAAATTGTGATGCTGTTACAGCCGCACAGTTCCTTTTCGAAAACATTATCAGTAGATTTGGATGCCCAGTAATTTTGATGACCGATCAAGCCACACATTTCTTGAACTGCACCATTGAGGCCTTGACGGAATAATTCTAGATACAACACCATAAGAGCACTCCCTACCACCCACAAGCTAATGGTACGGTGGAGGCCTTTAACAAGATTTTAGAAAATGCTCTTACTAAGATCTGCAACAACCAAAGGAATGATTGGGACCTCAGAGTTAACGCTGTATTATGGGTGTATAGGACTACATGCAAGAAACTCACAGGACATGCACCTTTCATCTTGGTGTATGGACAGGAGGCTGTTATGCCTATGGAGTATATTCTTCCCAGTTTAAGAATTGCTCAGATCACCAGGATGGCTGATATAGACACGGTGCATGAAAGGATAGCGCAACTGCTTTCCTTAGAGGAAGACATATTCATCACCGGATTCCATTAGAAAGTGCAGAAGGAATGAGAAAAATCTTGGCATGACAGACACATTAAGAGTAAGACTCTTCAGATCGGAGACCTAGTACTCCTATATGACAGTAAGTTTATTAAGTTTCCAGGGAAGTTCAAGATGCATTGGCTGGGGCCATATCAGATATAGCAGGTTATAGAGGGAGGTGCCATTCAGCTCAGCAAACTAAATGGGGATCTTCTTCCCACATTGATTGATGGAAGTAGGCTTAAGCTCTATAGTGATAGCCACTCCACCTCTCAGCCCTAGCCTAGACAGCGTATGAGGGTGCAGATGTCCAGTGTAGTTGAAAGGAGGCATTGCACCAAGAATTAGTCTACACTGCCAGGTATTCTAAGTATCAAGGATCGCATAAGGACGGTTCAATTTGCGCAAGTCATAATCGGCTTGTGGTCAAAAAAAAAAAAGGCTTAATTTTTTTTTGAGCAGGTGATGCGGTGTGGAATCGCAGCACCTAGTACTCCTCTATGACAGTAAGTTTATTAAGTTTCCAGGGAAGTTCAAGATGCATTGGCTGGGGCCATATCAGATACAACAATTTATAGAGGGAGGTGCCGTTCAGCTCAGCAAACTAAATGGGGAGCTTCTTCCCACATTGATTGATGGCAGTAGGCTTAAGCTCTATAGTGATAGCCACTCCACCTCTCAGCCCTAGCTTAGACAGCGTATGAGGGCGCAGATGTCCAGTGTAGTTGAAAGGAGGCATCATACCGAGAATTAGTCTGCACCGCCAGGTATTTTAAGTATCAATAATCGCATAAGGACGGTTCAATTTGCACAAGTCATAATCGGCTTGTGGTCCAAAAAAAAAAGGCTTAAGTTTGTTTTGAGCAGGTGATGCGGTGTGGAATCGCAGCAACGCGATGTTTCTCCATGCCACGTACCCAGTTTTGCAACGAGACAAAGGGATATTCAAGTCTCCCTATAACAGGAAGTTAATGAGGAAATGATCGATATACCTTACTGTAGATCTGGAAACAGCATAATCAATTATCCAGATTTGGCAAATCTTCGACGAGACCGGCGCCTGCACACACATGCTTTGAGGAAAATTGATTGGATTTCAGCATTTATTGAGGATCGGGATAACCAGTGTGGTCTCGTCCATGCAATTAATACGACCAATGGGTTCAGCCTAGATGATCATTGCATCCGGGATTATCGCCTTCAGCATAAAAGCAGAAATTATTCATTCGAGAGGGTTACATTTGCAAAGATCCGACAGATACAGAGAGCATTGTTAAGTTTCCCCTGTGCAGAGCTAATTCCGTTACAGAGTACTGTGATTTTCAAACTTCATAGCCATTTCCCGTCCAGAGTATTCCACCCAGTGGGTTCTGTCGGAGGAGAAACCTATAGAAGTGATTTTGGAAAGGTTCGAACGTAGTGGCCTTACAGCTGCTATGATGACACCACCTAAGGGTGTCACACCAAGTTCATCATAGACTAGACAGCTACCAAGGATGAGGATTCAAGCATAGGATGTAGAAGATGTCATCAAAGTCTCCACCGAGGAGAAGAAGAAAGACGAGCCGATCACTGAAGATAAGAAAGAAAAGCAGAGAATGACGAGAAGAAATCTCCCACCAGGAAGAAAGTAAAAATGAGAAAAAGAAAGCAACGGGAGAAGGCAGTTAACCTATCTGATCAGCTAAGAGAAGAACAAGAGATTGCTGAGGCAAAGAAACCAAAATCTGGAGATCAGAGGCAGCACGAATGCCTGGAGCGATTTGCTGAGAATTAAAATGAAAGAGGACAACAAACCCAACAAGCAGAACTACAGAATGCAGACAAAGGCTTGTTCTCAGAATGGAATTCATGGTTTGTATCACTTTCATATGAAAGGCTCCAGACCGAGTGACATGTTTTGAGAATCCTGGAAGATACATATTTATATCTTCCTTATAGCACGAGCTCTAACCCAGATAGAGAGGAGTTCTCGTGATACCAAGGATTTGAATCCTTATGGTAACCAAAGGGATAGCAGATCTTGCAAGCGACGAGACTGCGAGCACAATAATAAGGAAAGGTAAGAGAGACCTATGAACTAAGTTTACAGAAGACTCTAGTATTAGTCAAGCTATGCTTGACTCGGCACAAGATCGTGTCACAACTAGGCAGAACAAAGTCCCAGGACTTCAGGACAAGCTTCAATGGACTTCGCAGGAAGCCAAGGAGAAGCTACAGCAGGAGAATCCCATTGTTAGTGGCTCTGGGGTGAGCCACAAGTAAGTGTTAGGGGATAGTTGGAGCAGGGTCCCGCTACTATAGGATAAGCTGTCGTTTTGGCGGATAGACAGTTTTAGCGAAGACGAAGAGATAAGGTAAAGCTACGACATCATAGCATGTTTCTAGCTGTAGATGAGAGCTAGAAACCATAACTGTTGGGAAAGAGAAGTCAAGAAAGATGACAGTACCTGAGCGGCCAAGAAGAGAGAGCTCACCCACTGCATTGAAGGCAGCAGTGAAGACAGGAGGGCTCAGCTACCCTCATAAAGGAAAAGGAGTGACATGGCCGAGGTATTGAAGATGAAGGACAAAAGAAGGGAAGTGGTGCACAGTACCCATGGTCAACGCTGGGAAGCATGGAAGACTGCAGAGAGCAGTGGTGTGATGAAAAGCGGATACCCCAAGTACAGATATGCCGACTGTCACTAGTTAGGGTTTTGGGTTACTGTTAGGACAGGCCCACAGTGTTGTAATGGAGAGACCTTCGGGCCACCTATAAAGGGATGTATTTTGTATTGTAAAAGGGTTGGGCAGTTAGACAATAGTTGGTCAGTTGTATTATAGAAGCCAAGATCTGGTTCTGTTATTAGCTGTAGTTATCTTACTGTAACCAATAGTTGGCTCATTGAGCATGTATGTAACAATCTGCAGGGATTGACAGAGAGGGAGAAGGATATTGTAGAGAAGAAATATAGAGGTAGGGAAGAGATCTAAGAGAGAAGGGATCCAAGTTGTGTGCGGAGTTACCCAGAAGATCTCGAGCTACATATGCGGTGTAGCAGAACTATGTTTACTTTCCCCGAGTATAATAGAAACACAATTCTGTGGACATAACTTCCACCCTGGAAGTGAACCACGTGAAAATACGAGTGTTATGTGATTGATTCATGTGATTATGTTTACTTGTTGTATCTGTCACTCATTGCATGAACTTTGCTTACAGTAAATATATGTATGTGTTATTCAGTTTACAGCATTATAGAAGGATAGATGCAAGTTGAAGTCTTTAAGTATTTTGTATAAGAGTTGTCTCTGTTCGCTCAAGATAGTTAAGATTCGTAGTATTAAACAGCCTTGTATGCTGAGTCCTGTAATTCGAACACGAGTAACACTGAGTACACTGAGTCGCAGCGGTAGGATATCACAGGGAGGCGATATCGCACCATCAGAGGAGCTGTGGTGCGTGATACCGTGGGTTGGGGATCTAGCATAGGAGAGAGTTACGTGTGGACCAGGACGCGGCGATGCGATAAAGGATAGAGTCATCGTGAGTAATAGGAATTGCGTGTCACGAAGAAAGACCTCACAGGATAAGAAGAGCTGCGAGACGTACACAGGATGCCACAGAACCTGGTCGAAGACACTTGAGTCTTTGGCCAACGCATTAGAATCACTTCGGGTGAGACTTCAGGCCACTCAGTGGTATGTTTCCGAAAGGGCCAGTGAGCTAGGGGTGTTGTTGGTTCAATACAGTAAACTCGGGTCTTCCCATAGCAACCAACAGTTCTCCTTGGATCATCCGGATTTCCAATGTTATCTCCTGCGGAGGAGAGTGTCTGTCGGGCCCATGTGGGAAGATGATTTTGTACTTCAGGTTCTGATTCAGCATTTGATGATTTCTACAGACCGATATCAGAAATCAGAGGATCCAATCAGGTTCATCACCCCTAATTTCATCATCCAAATATACAGTAGAATAGGAAGGAAAATCAGCAGTTTTCTCCTTCACTAGTTCCACCTCCTGAAGAGGATCATTGAACTTGACACTCCTTTCGATGATTATCTATTTTTTTTTTATATACAGCAACTTGAAACCTTTTGATTCATTAGGATACCCAATAAACAAACATTTTATGCTTTGCGGTTGCAAAACCCTTCTTTTATCACACAACCCTTGCAAATTCCAGTGGTTGCCTTGATGACCGGGAGGCCTTCAACTATGGAGTTTTTATGTAGTTGCTACAAATATTTGAAATTGAGATGGCCAAAAATTTCATGCCATATCCTACTAACTTCGTTTCCATGAGTTAGTAGAGCATTGGGCTTGGCATCCGCCACAAAATGGGAGAACTCATAGGCTTTTGCATGATGGTTTGCAAGGCCTTTAGCAATGAGTTTCCCTGATGAAATATCTGTTACCTCAACATCATTTGGGATGAAAGAAACTCTCTTTGGCACTCTTGTATGTGTCATTTGATAGACACTAATGTGATTTGATTCCAGAGACGGTACATACAAAACATTTGAAAAATAGCCATTCTCAACATAAACCGTACCTTGTCCTTATGAAATGATGGTGGAGTCATCTCCCATGTGGAAGGGGATGGATTTGCTAGTCTCCAAGGATGAAAAGGAGTCTCTTTTATCCATCATGTGGTTCAAAGCTCCAAAATCAATCAAGATTTCTTTATACTTCGAAGCGCTTGCCATGAGGGAATGACCTTTTTCATGCTGTGGTTCCCGATCTTGCTGATCTCTCCTCCGAAAGATTTCCGAAATATTGATGTGATTTCTCTAAAGGAGAGAGGTAGATTGATCAAGATTCTTATTCATGCAGGCATGTTTAGGGTGGAATCCCTTCCTGCAGTATGAACACTTGACTTTTTCCTTTCCATCATGCCCTTTTCCTTTGTTCTTCCTTGAGCCGAAAGACTCATCGTGCTGCTAGTTTTCAAATTTAGGCTTAGGAGATTTGAATTTAGTTTTAGGGTTATTTTGCTAATTTCCTTTACCCTTCAGATCTTTGGGCCCTAAGAAATGGAGGGCTTGATCATGGGAGGATCTAATGATCCCCATCTGGACAAGCTTATGATGTTCACTTGTTAGGGACTCAATGAAGGAATTGAGTGTAGGCACCTTCCATCTAGGGGTTGTGAGCTTCCACGCATGAAATGTAGAGACAAAAACTGAATAATCAGCTCCAAGTTTGGAGAGTATGGTGAGGATGATCTGATCATCCACCTTCTCCACTTTGCATTGCTTCAAGAGTAAGACAGCGTGCTTGAACTTTGTGAAAATGTCATTCAAGGTCTCGAAATTAGAAGGTTGGAGAGACATCAATTAATTTTTGAGCTGGTAAACTCTAAAATAATCCTACTTTCCATATAGGGTTTCCAATTTGTCCCAAATTTCCTTTGGAGTCTTCAATCCTGCAAGATGGAAAAGAATATATCGAGAAATAGAGAGGCACAAGAATCCGAATGCTTCATCCTTCTTGTTCAAGAATCTTGATTTTTCTATAGCAGAACTAGACTCATCTTCAGTGTACATGGTGACTCTATAGATTCCTCTAGCATGTAGTTGGATCTCCATGTCTCCTTTCCATGAGTGGAAATTGAATGGAGTCAAAAGATCTACTGAAGAGGTCATCTGAATCTGCTAGAGCGAATGCATCACCTATAGAAAACCTGAAAATCACAACAGAAAGGGCAATGTAAGGTTGGAAAGCCTGCACATTTTAGGATTTCATCACACCCAGCATAGCCAATCAAGCAAGCTTGATCAACAAGTTCTTTACTTGTCGTATTAAGTGGTAAGCCTTGGCTTCTGGTGCAATGCTATATTTTTGAGCTATTTCTCTCATGCAAGATCTGTCAAAAACCTTTCTTTTTATAGATTGGAGCTTCATCCCGCCATGAGCTCTAATACCATATTAATCTACACAGTAATCTAGGGACTAAACAAAAGTATCATCAAAGATTAATAACAAATAACTCATGAAAATGGTGTAATAGGGATACAAAATGAGTATCTTCTCTGTATATTCACAAAAAGAATGAGTAATACAATACCGGATCATGTTGCAAGAATGATAAATCAATTTGAATTCCCAAGGAGGTCATTTTAATTGAATGAGTGAGACTAGCTTAACTGAATGTAAGACGCAGTCAACACTCAAGTTAACCACTGATCAAAACCCTAATTGACTCAACTGAGCCCTAACTGAAGTCAGAGTGCAATAAATGGCTGAGTCTAAATGAAAAAGGTTAGACACATGTCACAACAAGCCAACCATCAAGTGGTAGCACATCAATGACTCCAATGAACCCCAATGAGGTTAACTGAAGTGTAACTGAACATCAGAAGTGGTTGGAGGATCCCCTGTTGACTCCAATTCATTAATTAATCATTAAATAATCAATTGAATGAAGGAAGACACCTTCACTTCTTTGTTTAACTAATTGTAACCATTAGTTAGCAATATGGTGCATTAATGACACTCAGATCACCCTTGGAGTGCTCTAGTTAGCCTCCCCGAATGTAGGAGAAGGCTAAGTTAGGATCCTTGACTAAAGGTAGGTGTGGATGTGATATAGCTGATGTCATCTAGTGCCCCTATGATGTTAATTAAGTCAATAATACTTAGGATAGTGGTTTAACTAGGCAAATTGACCAAAATGAGTGTGTAAGGTGGTAAATGTCTCCAACACGTACCATTGATCTACTCTTCTATGCATCTTCAGAACAAGTAGCAGACATCTTCACCAAAGTTTTTTGTGAGAATACCTTCAGCAATCTCAACTCACTGTTGGGGATTTTTTATCATGCTTTGAAGCATAATTGATGACAAGATTTCCAAATTTTGTTTTTCCTATCCATGTTTAAGGGAGGATTTTCCCAATGGATTTTTTCCTCTTTCCTTGGTTGTATGGACAAGAAGTATGTAAATGGTTCCTAATACTTGTTGCTAGGCCTTGTAGTTTTTTTATATTTACTCATAAAGTTAGGATTAAGGGGGGTGTTAGAATAATCAACCCATAGATACCTACATTAGACATTAATTTAATTATTTTTGTCTTATTACCTAGTTTCCTAGATTCCATTCTATGCTAGTTTCCTTCTACACATCCTAGAAGTCAACACATGCTAAAACCGAGTCATAGAGTGCTTGGGAAACATCCTAGAAACCCAATTTAGCATGTCTTCTTTATTCCAGATCCTCCAAAGCGCATATCTACTTTTTTTGAAAAGCTGTATGTTTTATTCTGATTTAAGGAAAAATGAAAATCTAGATTAGGTGTAGTTGACTTGTTTTTTTCCCACATCATCCTCCCCCATTTTCTCCAAATAAAATCATGTATGATTTGTCTTCCCATCCCTCTTTATCTTTCCCACTTGACTTAGCAAATTCTTGAGCATCTTCATAGATTTGGAAATTGCTTTATGCAGCTATGGGGGATTTGACTAGATTTGGTAAGCCTTCTTTTTTACTATTTCAAATGGCATATTTATGCATTTGATTATCTCATGTAATGATATATTGCAACATCCTATTACTTTACAATGTTGGCTATTTTACACTTATTCAATAAATATTAGTGTTATGCTCCAATTTCAGTCTCCTTTGGTGTTAATTTTTGCATGTTTGATTAGCAATTTTGTGAGTGTAATTGTTCTATATTTTGGGTTCAATTTCCACATGTGATTCACTTTAATTGCATGGACAGCGTGTATAAGGAGGTAGCCTTATCTTTTCATTAGCTTATAAAGGAGGGTGTGAGTACTTTCTCATAATTTTTTTTTGTTTGCACAGTAAAAATTCACCCCAAGGTATAAATTATTATATGATTTGTCTATATTACTGCAATAGTGTCTTTATATGATAGTGAAAAAGGATCATTGTATCCATTAGTGGACTTGGTAGAAGAGTAATGATTGCATGGACAAAATAAGTAATAGTGGTGAGAAACTTTTAGAAAGATTGTGATACCCTGAATGTGTCTTGAAATGCATTTAAAATATTATGATGGTTATAGCTGGGGATTAGATTTCGATAAAGGAATGTATTTGTAAAATATTTTAATTTAGATTATCTTGGACATATAGCCTTCATGTTCAACTCTTCAGAAATGCAAGGTAAAACTTAGGTTTACCCATATATTTCCATTAAGGATCATATTCTATTGCTATATAAGCTTCCAGTTGATAGAAAATCCACACGTCAACCACCTCTAACTCTATGTACTATGTGTAAAAAATCACTTTTTCACTTCAAAACATCAAAAGAGTTTTTATTGCTTACCTGAGTCTCTAAGCCTAATTTTGCATATTAAGAAAAAAATGCTCTTTTCTATGGAAGATCTTATGAACCTAAACTATGTTTAAGTTTTGAAAATTGAGGTGGAATGCTTTAAGTGGAAAGGGCACCACATTTTTGGAAACTGAAACACGGTTTAAATCCAAAAAATCTTCCAAAATTATGACAAATTGGGAACACCTACATATTCTTTGATAATTCTCTTTGTTGTTATTGGGTCAGTTGGTTTGGTTTAATTTTTTTTCTAGATTTCCATGAGAACCTTGTCTTGTATGATTTTACTTGTTTCTTTAAGTATATTTTGTAGGGTAAATTATCTATTTGTGACATAAATTTGTGTAATTGTTCTTTAGAGTTTTTGGACTTGACATGTGAAAATGTTGATAGCTGCATTGAACTTATTTTCACACCTAATAGAAAATATGGTTTTAAAGGAACATCACATAAGTTTTTATCTGATGTTATCGCTGATGGTATGGGATTGTGGTTCCTCCATAAATTACATCCTTTGAGCTTGATATTAGATTATTTGATGATTTTCTGAAAGCTACAGTAAGTAAACACTCTAGATTTCTTATTCTTTTATTTTAGCTTTCCCGGTGGATCCAATGGGCATTGACCTAGTTATTCTATATTGTTATGAAGACAAGGAGGTAGTTCCCCTAAAATCATACTATGGTGGGGTAGATGGTGGTGGTAAGTACACACGGTATCAAGTTACTTAGGAACTCGATGATATTGAGCTCGTGGATTAAAATGACAGTTTGAGAGATACTAAACTAATTGCAAATTCCATGTATATAATTGTTATCTCTAGAATAGCTAAGCATGTTATCAAAGTAAAATTACATACATAATCCATATTAATAATATTATGTATTTGAAAAGCATTCAAATTCCTTGTAATAAAACAAACATTACACAACATTATTCAGTGCAATCACCATGACATTAAACAAAATGAAACAGAGTTATCAGAATACAACTACACCCATCAAGTTTCATTAATCATAAGTAGATGGCACCAAAACTTGGTTCTTATACATTATACTTTGAGAGCTTGATCATTCATACAAAATAAATTACAAAAAAATACCAAACTGCTAGCTTCTTTAGACTAACCATCCATTTCTTGTTATGCTTTGATGGGTTCTTATTTTGCTTCCCTTTGATGCATGGAGTTTGCTGTCTCTGAGAAACTATTATGTTATCCCTCTGTTCTATAGCCTCGTTTTGTGGACCCTTGGTAACCCACAACCTACTCATATGTTCTAACAAAAATCACAACATTCCATCAGCAAATCTTGTTGACCCTTGTAAGATCACAAATATTTTGAATCCCTTCCCATGCTACTCCGTAGTCTAGCCTACAACAATAGTTTATGTTATTATTTCCATTTGTACATTGTGGAGGAAGAGATACAATATAGATTTAGTAAATAAACTAATTATGAAATTTAGTTAATAATTTCTCCTAACACAACAGTAAGGATGATTTCATATGATAAGTCATATATTCCAAAGCAGGAAGATGTGGTAGCTTATCTGGCATTATGGTGGGTACCTTCTCAAAAGGATGGTAAGATTGGAAAATATTTGATCGAAAGAATCGGGTTTCCAGTTACATCAGGTTGAGTTGATTTCTTTTGAAATTGACAATTCATTGATTACCACTATTTACAATCTTAAGAATGGCTAAATTCTTAATTTTCATTGTTAAACATAAAACTAAAACATACAAGTTTGTTTCTTATTTACTTGGAAACTCCTCTAGCTATAGATAATGTTTCCATCAAGTAATTGTCATTTGGTGTGTATGTTGGAGAAAGTAAATATTATGGTGGATTGGAGGAAAAAATTCAAATTAGATGGTATAGCAAAACCAAAGAAGGAACAATGACTATGATCATTGGAGCGGACTCTAAATCATATGAAGTTACTGATAATGACTATACATGTCAGTTATATCTTGGGTAATAACTTATTTTTTATATTTTCTTTCTCCATGTTTGGTGTAGAGAAATTATGAGTGACAGTTTCAGGCATGGTTGTGTTGCAAGAGAATTGTCTGATATGTAAAACTAAAATGTATTTACTATTTAGTAAACTTGTTAATCAATAGTAATATGTTGTAGATATATTCCCATTCTATTGGATGGTGTTGTTGATGAATTTTTCCTCTTAGAGCCGAGAAATGTCATCCCTCCAAGTATGCTATATACAGTGAGTTTTTTCCCTACATATCTATCAGATATTTGCATTTAATCCTCTAACTTTCAAGGTTATGTGGAAAGGAAGTAATTCAAATGCTATTACATTGTTTCTGATGCCAGTTGTTAGGTTGATAGCCTGTTAGTCATTAACATTTCGGGCCTTAAATTGGCATGTTATACCCCTAGATAACAACTATTATTTAAACTAGGATGTGGCACTGTTTGTTAAAGAACATTTCTTTTGTTTGCATGGAACAACTACATTTTACTTTGATATTTTTCATTTTTACTACTCAGATGGTTATCCAGGAATATGTTTTCCTAAAATTTCCAATAGATGATAATGTTTAATAGAACTATTTTTTACTATTTTGATATTGTGTTACCTAAAAAATTGATGTCAATTTTTTTAGAGTTGTTGAAGGTGCAGAAGCTTGTTCTTACAAGGAAGACAGTGGAAGGAGAAATATTGACTACTGTGGAGATCATCCCAAAGAGTGATTCATAGGAAAGCATTTGGGAGAATTACAAAAAGGATGTTAAATATCAATGGTATGTCGTAGATATTTTAATATTAATTCTATTTATATTATTAGTGTTCTTGTCATGTCTACCCATGTTTGGGGTTCATGATTTTCCTTCCAATGGGAAGGTTACGATCATCTGACTCTGGAGTTGCATAGACTTTTGGTACCTTGATTTTACAATACTCATGCTCATATAAAGTGCGTCTAGAGGATGTTGGATGTTGATTATGATGTGAGTGTGTTGTAACAGATATATTTGGAAGGTATGTTGAACCTGTCTTAGCAATTACTAGCCATATTTCACCAGGTGAATATCTCCCAATATCTATCTATCTATCTATCTATAATTTTTATTCAATGAAAACCTTGAAACCTGACAAATGCTCCTCCATATTCATGGATGTCATCCCTAGTAAACATGTTAGCCTATATTAATTCACCCCTCCCATGGGTATCTAAGATGGGCACATGATGGGATGAAACTAGCCCATTTTCCAACAATATTGACAACAAACAGTTGAGCCAGCCTCTAGGGATAATATCTATCTATTTATCTATGTATGTACATATTATTTATAGATTTACTTGGTTCAATATAATGCAAACCAGATATTGTTTTGGAAATGTCTGGATCAAGTCTGGGCTTGCATGATAATAGATTTTAGGTTTCTTATTTCATGTTGTCTTACATAAAATATTTATCCAAAACAAATGATTAGTTTTTTCATATAACAGAACAAGGAAAGTAATTAAATACAAGGGGAATTATGTTGTCTTAGAAAAGCCAAAGGCTAATACTTTATTTGTGTCAAATAATGTTTAACTATAGTAAAGTCCTCATTGTGAACAACGTTCTTTCAAAATTTCAATGAGATATGACATCTTAGACCATATGGTGTTAAAAAACATCAGTTATATTCTTATTTTGGATTATGGTGCAATAAAGATGATGTGTGATAAGCTGAAAGGATTATGTTTATATTTTTCCAACTAAATTTTCCTTTATAAAGTGGCTTCTAGGAAAGGTTTTAGAATAGAAAGTCATCTGGATAGAATGTGGTAGATATGGATGTCATGATTTGTGACCTTGCTGGGATTTTTCCAAGAGAACCATTCATTGTTCAGATGCAAAATCTTGGCTATATGTGTCAAATAATATATTCCAAAGAAAGAAAGAAATTATATTAATGGCCCCCTAATTATTGAGAAATGGTCAATGGTACTATTTAAGAGTTTGTTTTGGTATTTGTAAACTCTTCTAAATTTTGCACTGGGAGCTATGTACCTGACTCTTTGTTAACATGGTAAAAAGTATGACATTTTGTTGGCCTTATTTCCTAAAAATGTCCTCCATGGGGTTTAAAAATGTGTCTCATCCATGAGAACCTAATAGCTTTCTTGTTGCTCTGTATTTGTGTTGATGGGACTCAAAGAGTGTTAGTGTTATTGGTGTTAGCTATATTATTTCAAGATTGTCAAAGATACATTAATTGTTGCTATGGAAGGTGTGATTTGAGGCACTATATTGACACTACATATTATGTTGAAACTGGATAACTTTAGTTGCAAACCTGAACATTCACTTAAACTTTAAATTTTTACGGCTTTAGAAGAAGTATTGTTGAATCCATTCAGGTTCTATGCTCACTACTTCATTTATTTTTCCAGTGTTTATAACTTTTTCTTGAGAAATGTGTCATATGAATTTCCTCATATTTAACAACATAAATTGAAGTTGATCTAACTCTATGAATTTCAGGGATTTCAAAAATAGATAAGTTGGAGATAGAAGGTAGATGATATCATACAAATTTGTATGCCGTTTGAAGTATTTACAGTGGATAAAAGGAGGGGAAAAGAAAAATCCAATGGCTGAGATCCATAGTGGGAAGTCTAGTTCTAATTTCTATTCCTGGTATGGAGTCTGACATCTATTGTATTGGATTAGAAAACTAAGAATACTTGTAGATTTATTCTAATGTATTTGGTGGCATACTTTATCAGATTTTTCATCAAGAAACTTGTATTTTGGTTAATATCTAGATATTTGATATTGCAACCTAATGGTGTAACTACTAGATTATGTAGCACTAGTGATATGACACAACATTTTTTTATGATCTAACATTTTCATGTGGCTACAATATTCATATTCATGGCTTAGTTATACAAGTGTGTTCAGCTTGTGGTTTGTCTGATTAATATTGCATTTCCAAATAGATTTACTCTATGCATAGTTTGTTGTTTTTCCTTGCCTAGAGATATAGAATTAGATTAAATGCATAGAATAAAGAACACATGCATATTCTCATGCCTTAATACAAATAATTTTGGTATAAGAGATGCTTATACTATGGAATACCATTACTTTCAAGTCTTTTAATTTTTCTCCTAACTCATACAATTACGTACATCCATACATGCACAAAAAATATTTTGTTGTTGGGTTAGAATCTCCAAACACATAGAACTTGGATTTTTCAAGTCCTTGACCTATTGATTATTTCATCAAATAATGTTGTGATTCTTTTCTATATTCCACTATGTGGTTTTTTGGCTTTTGTATAGTAGTGGAACTCTGATTTTTTCAGCTATGTTTCAGGTATTCTAATTCTTGCAAATTTATGTTCACTTATAGAACATTGGTTTTGGAAACTTAGGGTGATAGGTCTCAAATTGTGTGGACCACTTTGTTGTTTTTCTGACCTTGCAATTTCGAAGGTTTTCTTCTTGTGTCCTTTCATCCCCACAATTTTCTATTTCAAAGTCTTCTAGTTCTGCAATATGATGAACTTGCACAACAAAATTCTCTCATTTTGACCTAGATTAGTCCTTCCCTATCTAAAACCCATGTGATCCCCAAATGTAAAGTCGAATTTTGTATTATTTAATATTAACTAAAAAAAATGAATTATCTCCAAATCCCCCACTTCCCTTTGTTCTCTAAGGTTCAATTTTATACAATGATCTTTGAATTTAAATTGGAACATCTAATTATGATGGGAAAGAAATTGAACTGTCCATTATTCAAACTGTTGATATTGAGAACCCCATAAATCAAATTAGTCTTCATCATCACAAATATGGAACTCGTGAATTATTCATTAACCTTCCTAAGATAAATTTCAATTTGAGAATGTCTGTTGATAAACCCCTTTTTAAATTTTTAATAGTTCAAGCAAACATTTGTTCTTTTCTATGTAAAGTTTCCTTTATTCATTCCTTGTCCAGGTCTCTTCACTATGTTTTAGTCTAAATCCCATTATTCTCTTTTTATTTTTGTGTTGTTTTTGTTATTTCTTTTTTCACATTATCTTTGTTATCTATTATTTGATGGATTCATGAAGCTATGTTAATGAAGTGATGGAATGACCCTTCAAAATATCTTGATGGAACAATTGTTAGTAAAAATGAGAAACCCCACAACTTCATATACCCCCTTGTTCCGTTATCAATTGTGGAAATTGGTATGATGCTTTTCCCTGTTGACATCTTACTAATTTTTAAATTACAAATAATGCACATAATATAAATTTTCTTTGTTGGTGTTCATTGTTAAAATATTCATTATATCATATATGATGCACATAGTAGGCATCTTCTTTTAGTAACTATTCATGAGTTCTTCTCTTGCCATCCCATTGCTGAACAAAATCACATCATCAGTGAATAAAAACATTTATATAGCAACCCACACATCCTCATTTGGATTCTACAACTATTTATTAAACACATCCCTTATTCTTTATCCATATCAAGTTTAGGTTACTAGGCATGGATCAATACATTATGTTTTTCTCTAAGACCCTTTTGCGAACCACTTTAATAGATTGCCTAATTGTTTAGGATAATTTGTTTCTTGAGCATGGTAGGATTTTGTGCTTATTAGTGTGTTTGGAAAAATAAATTGGATTTTAAGCATGACTCTCTTTGGATATTATTGTCTTTTATTAGAATTACAAATGATGAAATCTATGTGTTAATATTTCTCCTCTTCCCAATTCTTAAACGGTGCTAGCTCAATGGAAGAGCGCCTGATTTACAAGTAGGAGGTTGGTGGTTTGATTCTTCCATGCCCTAATGATATTGCAATGTATTTATAAAGGTAAAAAATGTAGTAGTGCAAGATGGATGCAATATGCAACACTAAATGCAAAACATGATGTAAAAGTGGATGTCACACCAAACACAAAAGTGGATGCAAAATTCGACCTTATTTCAAACACAAATGTGGAAACAAAAATGGATGTCACACTAAACGCAAAATTGGATGCCAAAAGAGACTCAACACTAGACACATTTAATGACTCAAAACTAGATGCAATACTAGGTCCAAAACAAGACACAACAGTACATGCAAAAGTGGACTCCTAACTAGACATAAAATTGCACATTAAATTGAGCACAAAATATGGTGTATCAATGGACATAAAAATAGGCATAACACTGGGCACAAAACTGGAAGCAACACTTGGCACAAACAAAAACTTAAAATGGGACACAATATTGGATGCAAGATGGGACAAAATGTTGCATGTAAAACTAGATGTAATATTGAATGCAAGATGGGATGCAACATTGGACACAAAACTAGATGCAATATTAGATACAAAAATGGGTGAAAAACTAAGCACAACACTAGGTGCAACACTGGGTGCAACATTGAGCTCAAACATAGATGCAAAAAAAGGCATCAACCAGGATGCAACACTATGTGTAAACCTAGATGAAAAATACAACGTAAAACGAGATGAAACATTAGGAACAAACATGGATACAAAAAAATATGTAAAACAAGATACAAAATTAGATGCAAATGGGGATACAACATTATAAGTAAAATTGGATGCAAAACTAGACGCAATATAGGGCCGAAAATTGGATGCAACGTTCGATGCAGAATTGGACACATAATTTTATGCAAAACATGGTGCAAAATTGGGTGCATGACTCGATGAAAAACTAGGAGAAAATTAAGAAACAACATTGGATGCAAAAGTGAGCATGAAACTGGGTGCAAACAAGGTTGTAACAAAGGACGCAAAAAAGATGCAATAGAAGTTGCAAAATTGGGTGCAAATAAAGGCGTAACAAAAGATGCAAAAAATTGGGTGCAAAAATGAATGATAAAAAGGATGGAAAACAAGATGCAATATATGGCATTTTACGAAAATGTACAATAGAGCCAAGTTTAGAGATGGATTCTTCACCACAATTGGGGAAAAATTACAGTAAAATATGGCACTAAATTCAGCACTTAATCCATTTATCTTGTAGTGGAGGAAGAGATAAAGAGAAATTGCGGACTAGAGGATTAAAAGGAGAGATTGTGTGAGAGAGATATATATTGGAGGTTAGAGGTTTAGAGAGAGAGAGAGAGAGAGAGAGAGAGAGAGAGAGAGAGAGAGAGGGCTAGGTGTTTAAACATAGAGAGAGAGAGAGAGAGAGAGAGAGGGCTAGGTGTTTAAACATAGAGTGAGAGAGAGAGAGAGATTGAGGGATAGGGGTTTAGAGAGAGAGATATTGGTAGTTAGGAATTTAGAGGGAGAGAGAGTGGGGGTTCATGAATGAGATAGAGAGAGAGGGTTAGGTGTTTAGAGAGAGAGAGATTGGGGGTTAGAGGTTTAGAGAGAGAGAGATTGGTGGTTAAGGGTTTACATATGGATAGAGAGGGAGAGAGATATATTTAGTGTTAGGTATTTAGAGAGAGCGAGATATAAAGAGGGAGATTGGAATTAGGTGTTTAGAGAGTGAGTCGGAGAGAGATATATTGGTGGTTTAGGGTTTAGAGAGAGAGAGAGAGAGAGAGAGAGATTTGAGGTTAGGAGTATAGAAAGAGGGATTGTGAGTTTGGGTTGTATAGAGAGATAGAGAGAGAGAAAGTTTGGGGTTTAATAGGGGTTTTGTGAAAGATAAATCGTGGAGGGAGTATGGATGGTAATTGATAGCAATAGAGACATATAGATAAGGGGGTATGTGGTTGTGCATTTTAAGTTTGGGGAGGTGAGAGAGAGAGATGGGGAGAGTGATTGTGGGCTATAATTTTATAGAATGAGAGATTAGGGGTTGGCAGTTTAGAGAGATATTGGGGTTAGGGGTTTTTAGAGAGAGAGAGAGAGAGAAAGAGAGAAATTAGAGGTTAGGGGTTTAGAGAGAGATATTGTGGGTTTGAGGTTTATAGAGAGATATTTTCGGTTAACAGGGGTCTAGATATATAGAGAGAGAAAAATTAGAGGTTAGGGGTTTATAGAGAGAGAGATATTGGAGGTTAGGAGTTTAGAGAGAAATATATTGATTAGGGGAAATTTGGGGTGTAAAATGGGCCTTATAAGAAAATGAGCCAACAATAAATTCTTGTGAGATGTAATTCAAGAACCAATATAATTTCAATAAAATAAGTCAACCATAGTGGTTGATAGAGATTAGGGTTAGGGATTTAGAGAGAGAGAGAGAGAGAGAGAGAGAGAGAGAGAGTGATGGTTAGGGGTTTAGAGAGAGAGAGATTGGACATTACAAAGAGAGATTGGTAGTTAGTGATTTAGAGAGACAGAAAGAGATTGGGTGTTAGATTTTAGAGACAAAGGGAGATAGAAAGAGGGATATTGGTGGCTAGGGGCTTATTGAGAGAGAGTGTGTATGATATATATATATTGGAGGTTATATATTTAGAGAGAGAGAGAGAGATTGGAGGTTACACATTTAGAGAGAGAGAGATTGTGTTATCGGATAAATCTACTCAATCGGAATCAGGCCCGATCTCCCTAGTCCAAGTGGATCTAGAACAAATAAAATATAGAACACAACCTACTTTCCTAGATCAAATGGAATTGAAAAGTAACGGATAGATCACCTACCTGAAAAATGTAGATCATCTTCTTTCATTGTTTATCCAAGCTCCAAAATATTTAGATCTAGATCTGCAAAACCCTGTAAAGCATGTGGAAACAAGCAAATAGTATATGTCTATCCAAACATATAATTGATCTAAGCTAACAGTTAAGGAATAAATCTCTAAACATTATTAACGCAATAACTTTTATGGAAAGATATTTGTATTAATGTAATCAAGGAGATACATAGAATTACAATAGGTAGGAATGTTACAACCAAGTCTTAATGCTGCAACCTTCCATTTAACAATTCAAGCTAAAGCCTACAAAGGATGATAGGGAGCACCTATAAATTCCAGCAGCATAAGAGTACCATAGTCCTTCCTCCCTTCCAAACGGAGAGAGGGTTTAATTTATAATGCTAAAGGGATAGAGTAGGTTGAGGATTAGGAGGAGGGATTTAAGGGATATTCCCTATAAGTTAGGAACCGAAATGCCACCTCACCTAAATGATAGGGATAGACCTCCATCTCATCCACCTTCGAGAAGGGCCTCGAAGCTCTATTTTTTCCCTCAAAATAGTATGGGCACACTTAGTAGGAAGGGAAAAAGCACCCTCGGTGCTCCTAGCAGTGGGAGACAGAGCGCCGGCATCGACGCACCTAGGATGAAGGGAAAAAACACCTTCGACGCACCTAGCATGAAGGACAAGAGCGCCGACCTTCCTAAAGAGGGAAAAAAGCATGAAAATATCAATCTTAGACAACTTTAAGCAAAGAGAAACTTGGGGATTAGGTAAAGGCTTGACACATAGATCAAGAGTACAAGATTTCAGTGTAATAGATTAGAGGTTAAGGATTTGGATATAGGGATTGGGGCTTAGAGGTTTAGAGAGATTAGATGTTAGGGGTTTAAAGATAGAGAGAATGAGAAATAGAGATTGGAGGTTAGGGGTTTTACGTGGGAGAGAGAGAGAGATATCAGGGATGACGGGTTTACAGAGAGAAAGAGATAGATTAGGTTAGTATTTTAATGAAAGAGAGAGAATGGGGCTTAGGAGTTTAGAAGGAGATAGAGATCAAATTTTATGGGTTTATAAATATATAGAGAGAGAGATGGTAGGGGTTTAGAGAGAGAGAGAGAGAGAGATTATGGGTTAAGATTTAGAGGTTTATATAGATAGATAGATGTAGATATAGAGAAAGGTTAAGGGATAGGGGTTTAGAGAGAGAGAGAGAAAGAGATATTACGGGATTTGGGGTTTAGAGAGAGAGATTGGGGGTTAAGGATTTAGGGAAAGGGATATATTAGGGATTTACAAAGAGATATAGAGAGGGATAGAGATTGATTTTTAGGGGATTTTAGGGGGACATATTGGGGGTTTGAGATTAAGAGAGACAAAGAGAGAAAGAGAGAGATTAGGGTGAGGGGTTTAGAGAGAGAGGGATTGGGGCTTCAAGATTTAGAGGGAGAGAGAGACAATGGTTATTACAGGTTTATCTAGATAGATAGATAGAGAGAGTGGGAGAGACATTGGGTCTTAGGGTTTAAATATATAGAGAGAGAGGGATAGAGAAATTGAGGGTCAGGAGATAGAGATTGGGTTTAGGGGTTTAGAGAAAGAGAGAGAGAGAAATAGGGAGCGATTGGGGGTTAGGGGATTAGAGATATAGAGAGAGAGATTAGGGTTTATGGGTTTAAAGAAAGATATATTGGGGGTGAGCGGTTTAAAGAGAGGGTGAGGGAGGGGGGAGAGAGAGATCTAGGGAGAGAGAGAGGGAAAGAGATATTGGGGGTGAGGGGATGAGGGGTTTAGAGAGAGATATTTTATGTTAGGGTTTTAGAGACAGATAAATAGATATATAAATAGAAATATTATTGCTTAGTGGTTTATATACAGAGAAACAGAGAGATATTGGGTTTATGGGTTTCGTGAGAGATAGAGCGATTAAATGTTAGAGAGAGAGATTGATTCGGTGTTATGGTTTACAGAGAGGGATATTGGGGGTTAGGTTTTTAGGTGTTTAGGTGTTTAGAGAGACATGTATAGATTAGGGGTTATGGGT
>LPNX010976019.1:0-55433 GCA_001517045.1 Pseudotsuga menziesii | reverse complement strand
TTTCAAAGATAGGGAGAGGGAGGGGGGAGAGAGAGAGAGGTAGAGAGAGAGAGGGAAAGAGATATTGGGGATGAGGGGGTGAGGTGTTTAGAGAGAAATATTTTATGTTAGGGTTTTAGAGAGAGATAAATAGATATAGAAAGATAGATATTATGTCTTAGTGATTTATATACAGAGAAAGAGAGAGAGATTGGGTATTGTGGGTTTAGCGAGAGATAGAGTGCTTAGATGTTAGATAGAGAGATCGATTCGATGTTATGGTTTATAGAGAGGGATATTGGGGGGTTAGGTGTTTTGAGAGACATGGATAGATTATGGTTTATGGGTTTAAATAAATACATATTTGGAACAAGGGTGTGACAAGTTTACAAAGAGAGATTTTGGGTTAGTGGTTTGGAGAGAGAGAGAGAGAGAGAGAAAGAGAGAGATTGGTGGTTTTTTTTTAGAGAGAGATTGGGGTTAGGGGTTTAGACAGAGAGATATCAAAAGAGAAATATTTGTTGTTAGGGGGTTAATGAGAGGAAGAGAAAGTGTAAAGGCTATTTATTTAGATAAAGAGAGATTAGGGACTAAGGGTTTACAGAGAGAGAAAAATTGGGGTTTAGGGGTTTAGAGAGAGAAACAGAGATAAATAGACGAATTTGTGGTTAGGATAATAGAGAGAGGGAGAGAGAGACTAGAAGTTATTGGTTTAGAGAAGGGGATATTATGGATTAGGGGTTTATAGAGAGAGAGATTGTAGTTTATGGATAGAGGGAGAGAGAGAGACAGAGAGAGAGAGAGAGAGAGAGATTGTAGTTTATGGATAGAGGGAGAGAGAGAGACAGAGAGAGAGAGAGAGAGAGAGAGAGTGTAGTTTATGGATAGAGGGAGAGAGAGAGAGAGAGAGAGAGAGAGAGAGAGAGAGAGAGAGAGAGAGATTGGTGGGTTTAGAGAGAGAGAGAGATATTGAGAAATAGAAAGAGATTGGGGGTGAGGTGCTTAGAGAGACAAATATAGTGATATTTGGCATTAGGGGTTTAGAGTGAGAGTTCAGAAGAGAGAGAATAATTTTTTCAGTTTAAATGGGGAGAGAGAGATTGATCGTGAGGATTTTAGATAGATATATTAGGGGGTCAAGGGTTTAAACAAAGGGAGAATGAGATAGATAGATAAATATTGCAATAGATTGAGATAGATTATGAGTTATGGGTTGAGAGAGAGAGAGAGAGAAAGAGAGTGTTAAGAGTTTAGAGAGATATGTAGAGAGATTCATTCATATTCAGAACAAAGGATGCATAATTATCAAGTTTCCTTTGCGCAAAGCATTGGGACCATTTAGGTTTCGAGCATCAATGAGGATGAAGTCTACTTATAGGATCCTGGGAACCCAATCATATGAAAAATATATCCATGATATTGGAATAGGTCGCAGTCAAAGGTTTGGATAAATTTTGACACATTTTGAGAGTAATATTTTATCTAAGACAACTCTAGGACAACTCATCTAAAATTGATTCATGGATTCCTGAATGACCTAAAAGGATTTTGAATTTGAAAAATGAGAAATGTATGATGTTAGTTAATATTTTAAATAACTTTATGAACAAAAACAATTTGAATTCATGGAGTATAAGTTAATTAATAGAAAGATTACTAAAAACTAGACAATTTCTATGCAAATCTAGATAAGGTCTTGGAGATAACTTCAGAAATGAAATTTTTTGTATTGGAATAATTTCGGGACTCGTACAAAGGGTTTAAATTTAGAAATTAACTTCATATGGGACACCATAAATTTTTCATCTTTACATAGGGGCTTGACTTCTTCAGATAATGATAGAGA
The DNA here is from genome assembly GCA_001517045.1 of Pseudotsuga menziesii. Taxonomy (NCBI): domain Eukaryota; kingdom Viridiplantae; phylum Streptophyta; class Pinopsida; order Pinales; family Pinaceae; genus Pseudotsuga; species Pseudotsuga menziesii. Next base: position 53,608 of record LPNX010976019.1, on the reverse strand, counting down.
ATAGAAGAAAAATAAGAAGAATATGAATATTCAAACTATGAATTGATATTTATTCTCCTAGGATTTCAAGCTTTCTTGATGATTATTCAAAACTTGCAATAAAAATCAGTGACAGTGGAAAAATTCCATCATTCTCTTAATAGCAAGGAAACATCTCCCATCTTGGATTATGGGCACATCTCTCAATTCAGAGAAGCAAAATTTCTCTCAATACAAAACACAAACTATCAAAAGATGGGATAGTGGTATGCACTCCTTCTTTCATATACTAGGGATGAATTTTTGAGCAAGTTAGAGAGGCTAATGCGACCTCATGGATGGATAAATCTACCTTTCTTTCATGATTTACTTTTTTCCTTCTTGCTTTATCTTTTTTCTGCTTTGCTTTCATGATTTACCTTTTGGTCTCTTGCTTTAACTTTTCCTACTTTTTTTCTGCTTTTTTGTATTTATCGTGCTTTTCCTTTTCTTCCATAGATTTTCCTGCTTTTGCATATATTTTCACTGTTTTTTCTTGCTTTTCTACTTTATCTGTTTTATTCTTCTTTTTTCCTTGTCCTACTTTATTATTCTTTATTTACCTGGCCTTATTTCTTCTTTTATCCCTTCTTTCATAGTTTTATCCTCTCTTTTTCTTTGTTCCACCTTTTCTTCTTTCTTCTTGCATTCATAGTTTTTATTTTCTTAATTGTTTTAATCCTTCTTTTATCAACTTTCTTATCTATATCTGGATGCAAAGTAGGTGGAGGAGTTTAAACATTTGGAAAATGAATTCATGTGGAAGAATGGATCCCATGATCTCTTATGATGAAATATGACCGTATAAAAAAAGGGAGATGGAAATAACCAGTCAATCAAAACAAGTTAACAACCCACATAAACCTGCTCACTTGACTAGGAGTCGTGGGGCTCATTTGAGGTCAATATAAGAATAAATAAATAAAAATATATGGTACCCTAACTGAAGGTAAATGTTACTAATAATGGAAACATTAAAAAAAAATAATGTTTTGGATAGGTTAAACAGAACATAGTGTGGAACGATAACCAAGCTAAAAATGTGAGAGAGGAAAGAGACTACTAGAGGATGGGATCTCACAGTCATGCCTAGGGTAAGAGATATCAAGTATGGAAACATAACAAAAATAATCCATACAAAGAGACCATATATACAGTAAATATATACCATTTGAACATTTGTCACATAGATGTTTAATTATAAATTGAATAGATTAGCTGATGGATGACATGATGGTCAAATATAGAGATCAAAGTGATTATAAATTAGCATATCACTTTAGCATTAGCCTTGAAATAGATGGAATATTTATAAATGTTTATTTATTTCTTATTTTTAATAAAGGTCATAGCTGTTAGCTACAAGTTCAACAAGGAAAAGAATTAACACGAAAGTTAATTTCGATTTCAACAAGTTAAGACCAAGTATTCTGATTTACAACCCGATTGTAGGGTTAAATTTAAGTTTATATAGATCCATTAAATTTGGTTCTTGTTTATAGGAATTAATCCCATGAACAGAACAACAACAGGGAGTAAGATTTCTTATGTACCTTGACCATGTGTGGATTAAAAATAAATAAAAGGAATTTTGTGATAAATAGGGCCCTAAACTGACCACAAAGCCCAGCAAAACAAGGGTAGGAAACACAAAGAAAAGATCGATACACATTTGAATAAGAATTGATTCATTCTCGCTATGATATTTTAAAGGTTCAACATGTATAGAAAAAAGAGTTAGACTAAACCAGTAAAGAATCCCAAAATTTCTATCTTATTATCATATAAGTGATCATAGAAGAAACCAATCCTATCATAGTCTAAATTCGATGGCTAGTATAATCTCATTCAAATAAATTCAAACAATAGTGATTATATTTAACACTTTGTACAATGTAGACAATAAATGAAAATATACTTATCTGAAAAATAGTGTCAAAAAATAACTACTTTGAGAATCAGTTCCTCCAAACCATAGGGGAGGACCATAAAACTACGATCCCAAATCCACCCTCATGCTAGATCACCGTCATGCACACTAGAATAGCAAGAAAAACTTCCATGCGACACACTCTCTCTCTTAGATTCTGTAACAATCTCAATGATGGACTTATGAAAGGGAGACATGCTCAACACATGCACTCGCAACAAAGTTTCTCCATGTAGAACATGATGTCCCATGGTATTTCAGTGCCTTCTTAAATAGTTTTTCCCAAGTCTTATGGCATCCAGTTAAATCTCCAATCAATCCATAAATCCCTGTGATTTAGGATCTTGTTTGGTTGTTGAGGTTTATATTGGATTTTATTGGTAAAGATCTCTTTATCTTACTTACACAAGTTCTCTTGTGCCCTGGTGGTGTCCCCTCATGTAGCTAAACTCTCAAAGTTCCTTTTTCATTTATTTTTATATATAAAAAAATGTCTTTTTGTGCAAATGTCACTTTCATTTTTTGAGTTTTTAATAACTCTTTCCATAAAATAATTGTCAAAAATATTTAAATAAAATTAAAAAACAATAATGTCATGTGGGCATCACACCCCCCCCCCTATTCTTAACACCATCCTCGATGTTCTTTTATTATGATCTCTCTTGCTCATTTTGGAACATGGATGGATATGATTCTCATATTTTATCCTCCATTTCCCAAGTCGCCACTTCACGGTTGAAGTGCTTCTGTTGCACTTTTATTTGAACAATGTATCTATTTCATAGCATACGTTCCTTCCTGTCTAGGATGCAGAAAGTTTTGGTCTGGAACTTGTAAGTTTTAAACTTGTGCAGAGAAGCAAAGCATACATATTCTTTTAAGCAAAATAGAGATCACAACACATCATTCACACAAAAACATAGAGATTTACCCTGGAAACCCTTAACCAGGAAAACCTGAAAACCTTGGAGCCACACCTCCTCTTTTCTCTCTTTTTTTTACATTATGAGATCCTCACAATACAAAATATAGGTATTCCGCAGCATCCAAATACCTTAATATGTTAACTCGGATTAGAAAAAGACTCCAATCCCTTAACCGGGATTAAGTTACATATTTTTAGACAACTTCTTAAAATAGCCATGAACAGCTATAAATAGCCATAAAATCTATAAATAGCCATAAAATTTTGCTCACTATGCTCGCATCGAAAACGGCCTAACAACCATTTCCGAACAGAAACAGGGCCTAAGGCCTATTTTTGTTGAAGGTGTCTTTGGGATCGCTGAGCTGCAGCGCTGACATGTGCACCTCCCCTCCATTTGCACATGCAAAGAATATATCATATACCCAACATTCTCCAACTTGTTGTTTCCTTTGCATAGAAATGAGTCATGTACTCATACAGTCACAAGTTCAGGGCATCAATGCCCATAGATTCTCTACACCAAGAGAACTTCTCTGTACTAACAGACTTTCTTAATGAGTTTGCAGCATTTTTCATGGTGTCAACCTTCTCTAGTAGCACCTTGTTTTCTTCAACCATATCTCTCACAAAGTGATATTGCACATCAATATGCTTTGTCGTAGCATGATAAGCAGGGTTCTTTGCCAAGAAGGTTGCACTTTGGATATCACATTCTAACCATACACCTTTCTATACAAACCTAATACCTGAAAAAAATCTTTGCAACCACACAGCTTCTTTGCTTTCATGAGTGGCTTCCATCTATTCAGCTTCTGTAGTTGAGAGTGCAACTACAACTTACCTCTTACTCATCCAACTGATAGCTCCTCCAAATAGGTTAAACACATACCCACTTGTAGATATTCTATGATCAAGGTATCCAGCCTAGTCTGCATCAACAAATCCATGTACATTTATTACTCCGTCTGGTCCAGGCCTTCCTTGGTAGAAAATTGCATAATCTGTGGTGCCATGAAAATATTTGAAGACCCTGTTTACAATTGTGCAATGCTCCTTTCCTAGTTTTGACATATATCTGCTCAAAACTCTCACTGCATGAGTAGTGTTTGGTCTTGTACAGACCATTGCATACATCAAAATACCAACTGCACTAGCATATGGAACCCATGACATGTCTTCTTCTTCTTCCCGTGTCTTGGGACACTACTCGACAGATAAATTTACACCTACAGGAATATGAACCTTCACCGGCTTACTTTCTTGCATGTTAAATCTCTGTAGTACCATCTCAACATATTTTATTTGATTTAAAATAAACATTTTGTTTGCACGATCTCTTCTTATCTCCATTCCTAGAATGAATCTTGCAGCACCGATATCTTTCATATCAAACTTGGAGGACAGTTGAGACCTTACCTCCTTTATAACATCTTTGTTGTTTCCAATCAACAACATGTCATCAGCATACAGAACTATGTTAATAAAGTGATCACCAACCTGTTTGGAATATACACAGTGATAATCTTTGCTTCTGACAAACCCCAATCCAAGTATGTATGTGTCAAACTTTTGGTACCACATCCTTGGATATTGCTTTAGACCATAAAGGGACTTCTTTATTTTACATACCAACTCATTCTTTCCTTTTACTATGAACCCTTCTAGTTGTTTCATGTATATTTCTTCTTCCAGATCCCCATGTAAGAATGTTGTCTTCACATCCATTTTCTCTACTTCAAGATCAAAAGAAGCAGCAATAGAAAGAAGAAATCTAATAGAAGTTACTTTTAAAACTGGAGAAAATATTTCACCAAAATCAATCTCCTCTACCTGAGAATATCCCTTTGCTACCAAGCGGGCTTTATAATTATCCACTTTACCTTCTGCATTCAACTTCTTTTTAAATAGCCATTTTCTCCCAATGACTTTTCTCCCAGCTGGTAACTGGACTAGATTCCAAGCTTCATTTTTATATAAGGAATCCATTTCTTCATCCATGGCCTTTTTCCAGAGATCACTATCCTCTGAATTAACAACTTCCTTCACATTTCTAGGATCATCATCAGTAATAGACATAGCAAAATGAGAGTGAAAATCAGGAGGGGAATACCTTTCTGGTTGCCTTATTTCTTGAGATGATCTCCTCAAAACTGGAGTATGAGGTTCTTCTTCTTCTGATTCTGCTTCTTCTATTGAGTCAGATTCTTCACCTTCTAACTTAAAATCTATTTTCTCTGGTTCCTTTTCCGTTGGATTCACTTCCTATATGGGGACTTCTTTGACCTCTCAAAACACAACATCTCAACTGTAAACAGTATTCTTAGTTATAGGATTCCAATCCTTATACCCTTTCATACCATCTTTATAACCAATAAAGATACACTTCTCAGCTTTGTTATCCAACTTGCTCCTTTTCTCCTTTGGAACATGTACATAAGCATCAAAACTAAAAACTTTTAGATGCTTAATAGAGGGTTTCTTACTAGTCCATACCTATTGTGGAGTTTTATCAATCAATGCTGATGTGGGTGATCGGTTTACCAAGTAACATGCTGTCTCCACTGCTTCTGCCCAGAATTCTTGTCCTATCCTAGTACTGCTTAGCATGCTCCTTTCCTTTTCCATCAACGTCCTATTCATCCTCTCAACAACTCCATTCTATTGAGGTGTGTATGGAGTATTATTTTTCCTTGCTATTCCACACTTCTTACAAAATTCCTCGAATTCATTCCCACAGAACTCTTCACCATTATCTATCCTCAATACCGTTATTTTCTTTTCTGACTGATTTTCTACAAGAGCCTTAAATTCTTTAAACTTGGAAAATAATTCAGATTTATTTCGAAGAAAATAAATCCATATGTTCCTTGACAAATCATTTATAAATCAAACATAATACACAAATTTTCCTAATGATGGAACAGGAACAGGTCCAAACACATCACTATGTATTAATTCTATAATTTCCTTTACTCTTGTAGCACCAGATGCAAATATTATTCGATTTTGTTTTCCATATCTGCAATGTTCACAGAAATCAAAATCCATAGTGCAATCATTCATACCTTCAACCATACCTTTACCTTGTAATTCTCAAAGTCCCTTTTCTCCAATATTCCCCATTCTTTGATGCCACAGCATTGTCTTTCCTCTTGATGCTGTCAAGGTTTTGTCATCTTTACCTCCTTCCTCCAGTACAACAGAATTGTTACATTCATTAATGATGGTTTTCTCCAATAGTTTGTACAGAGTTCCATACTGAGCTCCCCTCATCAATACCATTGATCCTCGAACCATTTTGCAACCACCATCTCCACACACATTATTTACACCTGCAACATCCATCTTTCCAACATATATCAAGTTTCTTGCTAGATTTGGAATGTGTAGCACTCCAGGAAGAGTTCTAATCCTTCCATCCTTCAGTTTTAGCTTGACTCTACCACATCCAATGATACTGGCTGGTGAGTCATATACCAAGTACACATCTCCTCCATTGTACTTTTCATATTCATAGAACCACTCCCTATGAGGGGTCATATGACATGATGCACCTGAGTCAATCAGCCATGTATCATGTTTGGAAGGATTACCCGTGGAATCTAGGTACACATCCTCTCCTTCTTTTGAGGAGTTATTTGCCTCTGTGGAATGGGTATCCTCATATCCCTTTGATTTCTCAACATTCTTAGATCTGTAATCCTTTTTTATAGTGCCCAGCTTTACTGAATTTCCAACACTTCCTTATTCCTTTTCCTGGGGATTTAGATCTACCCTTAGATTTAGATCTCCCCCAAGATCCTTTATTTTTGTTTCTCTTCTGGGGGAGACCTCTCACAGACAAGGAATGCTATGATTATCCATGGTTTTTCACCTCATCTCTTCTGATAGCAAGGATCATAAAACTTCATCAAATTTTAATGTCACCTGGTTAGAAATACTTATTGCAACAATTAGGTTGTCCCAAGAATTCGACAAAGAACACAATAATGTAATAAATTTATCTTCTTCAACCATTTTAATACCAACAAAGGTTATCTGACTTACCAAAGTATTGTATACATTCAAATTCCCTGTTAGAGTGTCATTCTCATCCATTCTGAGGTGAAAAAAATTCTTTTGCAGAAACAACTTGTTCACAAGGGATTTTGATTGATACAAACTCCTTAGTTTTTCCCATAGCTTTACTCCACTATCTTCACTAGATACGTTCAACAACATAGAGTCTGATAAGCACAATTGTATGGTACTCCTTGCCCTTCTTTATAATGTATCCCAATCTTCTTGTGACATTGCAGTGGGTTTCGTACCCGAATCCACAGCAATCCACTATTCCCGATCTACAAGAAGATCCTCCATTTTGAGCTTCCATAGCTCAAAATTATGGTCGTTAAATTTCTTGATCTTGATTCTTGAAGTGCTCACCATTCTCTTTCAATGCACAAATCAACACTGCAAATATCCCATTGAAACCAGGTTTATCACAGACCCGAGATCTATCAACTACGTCGAACCCTTAGCAGCAAAGGTGTCCCCTTGATGCCAAAAATTGAGCTCTGATACCACATGTAAGTTTTAAACCTGTGTAGAGAAGCAAAGCATATCGATTATTTTAAGCAAAATAGATATCACAACACATCATTCACACAAAAACATAGAGATTTACCATGGAAACCCCTAACCGGGAAAACCAGAAAACCTTGGAGCCACACCTCCTCTTTTCTCTTTTTTTTTAACATTATGACATCCTCACAATACAAAATATAGGTATTCCACAACATCCAAATACCCTAATCCGTTAACCTGGATTAGAAAAATACTCCAATCCCTTAACCGGGATTAAGTTACATATTTTTAGACAACTTCTAAAAATAGCCACAAACAGCTATAAATAGCCAAAAAAAAATTCTCGCTGCGCTTGCATCAGAAACAGGGCCTATGGCCTGTTTCCATCGAAGGTGCCTTTGGGATGGCTGAGCTGCAGTGCTGACATGCATACCTCCCATCCATATGCACATGTAAAGAATATAACATATACCCAATAGAACTCACCCTCAGGTTCTACCTAAATCGCATTCCAGTCAATTATATGAGTAGAATCATGTATATATATATATATATCAGTAACGAAACATGAAATACATCATGTAATTTTATATTATGGGGGAGTGCAAGCTAATAGGATACCAACCCTATCTTAGCTAACACTTCGAAAGGTACACAATACCTAGGTTCAAGCTTGGAACATTTTCCCAAACTCAAATATTTCTTATTTGAATTTACCTTTATGTATCTAATCACCAATGTTGAACTCTCTTGGAGTTCTTTTTAAATGTGTGTAACTATTTTGTTGATCCTAGGAAACTTTTAAGTTTTGTTGCACCTCTTTCACCATCTGTTCCATCTCTTTTAACATGTCAGCTACTAAAAAAATCCCATCAGTAGGGTTATCCCAAGACACAGGAGTGTGGAATTTTTGACCATACAATACTTCAACTATACTAATTTCTAATGAATATTGATACCCATTATTATAAGCGAATTATACTAAATGAAAATACTCTTCCCATTTACCAGGTTTATCCATTACATACATTCACAACAAATCTTCTAACACTTGATTAGTTCTTTTAGTTTTCCCATCTATTTGAGGATGATAAGCAGTATTGAAATTTAGTTGTGTATCTAGACCTTTAAACAATATTTGCAAAACTTACTGATAAATTTTGCATCTCTATCAGAAATCACAACTTTCAGAATACCATGTAACCGAAATATTTATTTCATAAAAATATCAGCTATATTAATGGCTTTAAAAGTAGATTTTATAGGTATGAAGTGGGAAGCTTTACTTAACTTCTAAAAAACTACCATTATTGAGGCATGTTGTTTATTTGTTTTAGGTAATCCCATTATAAGGTCCATGCTTATTATCTCCCATTTCCATTTTGGAATAGGAAAGGGTTGTAGTAACCAGGAAGGATGTTGATGTTCTGTTTTTACTTGTTGACATTCAATACACCTAGCTAGGTACTTTGTAGCATCATTTTTCATGTTAGGCCAATAATAAATTTTTATTAACTTAGTTATCATATTTTGGTATCCCAGATGTCTCAAATATGATTTCTTATGTAGTTCATTTAGAATTAATAGTTTAACTTCTTTAGAATTTGGTATATATAATCATTTTTTATAAATTAGCAAGTCTTATGAGCTTATAGAAGAAACTGAATCTTTTCAATTGGCGTTTGTTTCCAATTGTTCTTTAACCTTTAAGTTCTCTTCATCATTTTGAGCTACTTCTTTTATTAAATATTCAAGATCCATCTTATAACTGCTAAATGTAGCTGAACAATGAGGAATGACATTCCTACTCATGGCATCTGCTACTTTGTTCTCCTTGACTTTAATGTGTTTAATTTCAAAACCATACTCGCTCAAGAAGGATAACCACCTTGCTTGATGAGCATTTAATATTTTTTGATCAAATAATTATTTAATCTTATGTTATTAGATATTAAGGTAAATTTTATTCCTATTAAGTAATGTCTCCACATCCTTAAAGCATGTATGATAACAGGCAATTCCAAGTCATGTGTTGCATAGTTTTGTTCATGTATTTTAAGTTTTCCTAACTCGTAGCTTATTACATAATACTCTTGTAGTAACAAACCACATAATACTTCTATGCATGCATCCATACATATGCCAAAGTACTTATATGGATCTATTATTCTTAGAATAGTCACGGTGGTCAGCAAGTGTTTAAGAATTTCAAATCTTTCTTGACAAGTTTTATACCATATGAATTTAGTTCCTTTCTTTTGAAGTGAAGTTATTGGGTAAGAAATTTTGGAGAACCCCTCAATGAACCTACGATAGTAACCTGTGATTCTCATATAGGATCGAATCCCGGTTACATCTTTAGGAATTGGCCACTCGTTGATTTCCTTGATTTTATTTGGGTCCACCAAAATGTCTTCCTTAGACATTACATGACCTAGGTATTGGATTTTATCTTGAAAGAAAACCCATTTTCTAAACTTTGCATAAAGTTTATTTTCTATTAAGGTTTGCAAGACTAATTTTAAATGTTCTTGATGCTCTTCTTCATTTTTAGAGTATATTAATATGTCATCAATAAATATTATTACAAACTTATCTAAGTATTTGTGGAGAACACCGTTCATTAAACACATGAATGTGATCGAGGCATTGGTGAAGTGAAATGGTACAACCAAGAACTTGTAATGTTTGTACCTTGTTCTGAATGCATTTTTATGGACATCCTTGTCCTTAATTCTTACTTGATGGTACCCAGATCTTAAGTGAATTTTAGAGAATTCGAAATCTCCCCGCATTTGATCAAACATGTTGCCAATGCGTGATAGAGGGTATCTATTCCTAATTGTCATATTAATTAATTGTATGTAATCAATGAAAATCCTCAGTGTGCCATCTTTTTTTTTTTTTTTAAACATGAGTGTGTTCATTTGAGACACACCCAGTCTTATATATTCGTTATCTATTAATTCTTGCAATTCAAATTTTAACTCTACCAACTCATGTGTGTTCATTCGATAAGGAGCATTCAAGGAAGGTAATGTTATATTTTCTTAAGATCTGATTGGATTATCTAGGATTTGTATATGAAAGAATAATGAGTACAACAAAATGGATAAGATATAAAATATACACAAGACACAAATATTTTCATCGGGGAAACCATAAAGGATAAAAATACGCAAACTTCTTCAGAATAATAAGATGATCAAAAGCAATAATAAGAAATGTTCAGCAATTATATTTCTCTCCTCCTATGTATGTCTCTCTCTCTAAATGCCTTAGAGAGTGTATGAGGTGTGTATAAATGAGTGAGAGCGCCTCCCTATTTATACCATTTCAAGTCACTGACAAAATATAAGACTCAAGCCTACATTTCATCTCACATGGGTCCTGCTTATCCTAGAGAGACCGCAATTACATATTACATGATGTTACACTAGGGACTATTGGCCTAACTTACAACAGAGGTTGTACCTCAAGGTCTAGACACAATTTAGACATCCCATAAAGGGGTAACACACATCCCCAATGGGGGTACAACAACATACAATGATAATATACATCAGTATATCTTCTGAAGTTACAAATATATCAACACTCTCTCTTAACTACGAAGGTATTCTCTCTTTATACAGTCGTCAAGACATCTGGTCAGGTCCTCATCGCATCATCATCATCATGGAGTCATAGATTCTTCATCATAGCTGCTACCATCATATTCTTATAATATGATCATCGTCCCATACTATCTATCATCAGAATTTTCTACAATGCCAACCCTTTTTCATGTTGGATGTAGGCCTAGTCCTCTATCAGATATTCATCTACAGTTCCAACCTTTTTTCATGTTGGATGTAGGACTAGCCCTCTATGTAGGTATTCATCATCTCTGTGAGCAATCCATCAAGTAGGTACACCCAAGGACTTATTATATGCCTCTTGTAAAACCTACAAGATCTCCGAGGACTAATAATATGCCACTGCAAAACCTGAAGGAGAATCCTAGGATTGATTACAAGCATTGCAATACATGTGTACCCTACTCTTACCTCATCATATTCATATCATCTCATCGTCTCACAAATCACAACACAGATACACATAACACAACACTTACATTCGTCGTCATGGTAGGACACACCTACTATGATCCATAAAAAGGCTCCAACACTTACATCCACCAACATGATAGGAAAAACCTACTACTCTCCAAGGAAATAATCTGCACTTACATCCATCAGAATGGTAGGACACACCTACTACCATTCGAGGAAAGGATCTACACTTACATCCACCGGCATGGTAGGACACACCTACTACCATCCGGGGAAAGGATCTGCACTTACATCCACCAGTGTGGTAGGACACACCTACTACATCTGGGGAAAGTATCTACACTTACATCCAACGTCATGGTAGGAAACACCTACTACCATCTTGTGAAATTCTCTATACTTACATCCACCGGCATGGTAGGAAACACCTACTACCATTTGGGGAAAGTCTTTGCAATTACATCGACCGACATGGTAGGAAACACCTACTACCATCCGAGGAAAGGCTCTGCACTCACATCCACTGTCATGGTAGGACAGAACTACTACCATTTGGGGAAAGGCTCTGCACTTACATCCAACCATGGGAGGTTGACCCTGCCACCATATTGAAATGGATCTATGTATCTACGTCTTCCAGACTCAACACTTCCCTTTGGAGGGAACCTCTATCTGAAGAACACCAAGCTTCTCTCTGAAGTACTAAAACTTCACTCTAGCCATTTCTACCATAGAATCACATCAAGGATGATTACGTCCAAGGATAACCTTCGAGCTTCTCCAAGACTAATTACATCCAAGGACAACCTACTAGAATGATTACATCTGAGAAACTTATGAGATTTATTAGAATTTGAATGCCATTTATATATTCAAGAATATAGTTCTAATAATTTTTGTAGCAAATGGAGAATGAAGATACAAATTGAACAAAACAAACCGGAAAGGAAATATATGAGTATTGCTCAAGAATTTACAGTATCATTCACAATAATAAATATGGTGTTACAATAGGTTACAAATACAAAGAATTCAAATGCATTAGGGAGAAATTCGAATCTACCAAGTGGATCTGAATGTAGCTAACTGAATCTCTAACTCATGGTCTCTCAATCAATATCGGATTCCAATAGATCAACTCCCAGATGTCCAACAACTCAAACAATCAGCGACATCTAGTTAACTTAGTGCAACTAAGTGTGGTAGTTGGGAAAAGGCTCCTATTCCACATACAACCATGCAAGGCATTCTCTAGATAACTGATTGTGAACTATCTAAAAGTAACTGTGGGATAACTAAGACTAATTAGTACTAAATCCAACTAACTCAAGTAGGTTGGTGCCAGGACTCCCAGTGGCTCCTAAGATGTAGGGATTGGTCTAGGAGGAACCCAAACTGATGCATGTGCATGTAGTAAGTGGAATTTAACCTCTAGCAATGTTCCCCACACTCCAATGACTAGTAAATGTATCCCCATTAGGCCAAGTGGACCCAATTAATTAATTAAGGTTCCTAAGTTAGGCTAAATAATCTAATAGACAATATGGTCAAGAGAGGATTAATAATCCTAAAAAACCCTTGAATCCTAACTTGGACAACTATGGGCCCTGGTAATAAGAACATAGGTCACCCAAATACAATCTAAAATACATAATGTTGCTTAATACAACCAAGGAAATATGGGAAAAACTCATGATAAATCCCTCCCTCAAAATAAGCAAAAATACAAATTTTGAAAAAACTTGTGAAAATTTTTGCTGCCACTATGCAGCAACAATATCTTTGTTCTTCTGTGTAGGTGAACCCATGAATCCAAAAAACATGCTTATGTCTGGAATAATATTCCACTTTGGAAGAAGAACAATGTACTCAACTAAATCAGAAATATAAACAGTTGCACGGTGAAAACTGGACCCATGTAGAGCAGCTGAAATCAACTGAAGAGAGAGAAAAAGTTCTTGAGAATTTGAACCATATGAAGAACACCTTGTTAACCCAAAAAATCCCTCACTCAGCTCTACATGGACTACACCACCCATGTACACCCATGCATGACCCTCGTAACACCCCATTAGACCCCCACACCCTAAAAAAGGATTAAAAATGAGTAAAAGGGATTAAAAACCCCCAAAAGGACCCTAAATAACTCTCCTAGGGGTTAAAGCCTCCAAAAAGGGTCTAAAACCCCTCAAAGGAGCCTAAAACCCTAAAAGGAGCTAAAGTTAGGGTGGAAGGGGCTAAAAGCCCAAAAAAGGGGCTAAAGCCCTGACCAAGGGCTTAAAACCCTAAAAGTCCCCAGAAAAGATATAAAAGGAGGGGTGTGGGAAACTCTAAAAGAAATCTTCTCTTTGCATACTATTATGCTATACGTGGATGCCTTGAGACCCTGTGTCTCTAAGCCACCCATATCCCTCCTCTTATCCATTCATCCTCCCATTGAGCCATAGCTCCTCCATAGCCAAATTAGAGAGAGAGGTGCTTCTTCTAGCCAGGGCATGGTGGCCCATTGCACCAAAGAGAAGGTATACCATTGTTTGTTCATGTATTTTCTTTAGTAGCTTAGTTGTTTTTTAAACCATACTTTCTTGCAGGTTTGTTTCTTTACTTGTTTTGCAGGTTTTTTGTTGCTAATAGTTGTTTGCATGTAGTTGGAGTCAAGCTCTTATATTGTTTGGAGAGGGGCTTCTGGCCGTTTCTTATCTTTCTATTATTTCTTACTTTATGTCCATTTATTTTCTACATTTCTATACAAGAACCTACCCTTCTGTCCTATAGATGGAAGGGAGCCATTCCTTCCCTATAGCAAGGGAGAAATCCATGCTACATAATTGACGACCATACCAGGTCAATCCCACAAGATCCCTGGTTCAGTTTTTTAAATTTCAAGTTTTATTTTAGTTTATTCCCTAGGCTTAAAATTTCTTATCAAATCTAGTTTAAATCTTGTTTATTTACAATTTATTGTTTCTGCCAAGCCTCCACAAGGAAAATCTGAGTCCATTTGGCCACAGTACATGTTACCATCGGCTGAATCTGACTCAAGATCAAAACAAGACCCCAATCCGAAGCAGGTCACACTTATCGGGCCTAAAAAAGGGACCAGGTCTCTCATTTAGGCCTCACAGGTGCGACCAAGTCACCCTTCTTCCTCTGAAAGGTGTGACTTCCTTCAGAAAGACAGACCGCTTCTGTCTGTGAAATCTGTACAACCCCCTCACCCGTTTCTAGAAAAAATTGGCCACCCCCTTGCCACATTTGACCCAAAATGTGTGGTCTGTCACTCAAAAGTTAATTTTTAATTTACTAAGGACTGTCAGTGTGGCTCAGCCGCCTCTATCTAGCACAATTGTTCCATTTATGTTTATGTTTCATTTTACTGCAATTTCGTTCACAGAACTAAGTGTAAGTTAAAAAAATTTAATTGGTTAATGAACATAGACTAACTAAAACTGACATAAAATTAGCAATATTGCTTACCCTTACTCCTCTACCCAGTCATCACCCTTCGGGGTATTCTGGGATAAGACGAAGGGCACAACTCGTATAGTAATAGGCCCTTCACCCAATATTGTTCGAAACCACTAAAAACAAATGACTTGGAAGGTAGAGGGGGTAGAGAAGGAGGGCTTCTCATGATGCTAAGCATCCTCCCTGTTGACCAACCTTGCATCTGGGAGGTGAAATGTGGATCTACAGATGGGCTTAGTCCCATTGTGTTGAGAGCCCAACACCTTCTCTTGGTTGAAGAAGAATATTGGTGTAAGGTAGTCATCTAGTTAGGCTATCAAAATTCAGGGTAAAAAAGATGGTATCTGTCTACAAAATTTATGTTCATTTACTACTTTCAACCACAATATGATGAATTCATAAACCATTTGTAGCCACCAAATAACAGAAATACATACACACCATACCACATAAATCAACCCCACTCAGTTCATGATGCTGAGAGAGCCTCTACAATTGATAATTTTACACTAAGTTAAAAAATCTGCAGTATTTGAGGACATAAGTCCTTGACTTCCTTAACCATGGGAAGTACTTGGGCTCTGCCTAGAAAATCATTGGGAGGAGTACCATGGGAACCCCAAAGTAGTTGGCCGCTGAAATTAATTGCCAAGTGAAACGGGAAATGACCCCCACCGATTGAGGAGAACGCCCATGAGAAAAAGCCAAGCGTTGTCTTCTGGAAGTCTTGGTGGCCGAGTGACCACCTATAGCTAATAGGAAGCCATTGAAACTAGGGTCGAAAAATTCATTCCCACCAGTTTGATACACAAATCTAACACAATTGATCCCTCACGCTCTTCCTCATGCCTAATAGGTGAACCACCACAATTTGGGTCATTGAACTGACATTGTCGAGACCATTCTTGATGACCTCTCACACCATCAGAAGGCCACACATCCTTTGATTCAGATTCAGACCCATATCAGTCTGAACCAGAGCTGCACACTCCATCATAAAGCCCCATGGCTGGTGCAAACCTGGATCCATTTTCTTGCATAGCAATCTCTAGTGGACCCATGTCCACACCACAAATTGTCACCAACAACCCTGCAGGTGGCCCCAACACGATCATGCAAACTGTTATCAATCAGCTGCCACCACCCATAGTAACCACTCAAGTTGTCCCACCTACAATACTTGGAAGAAGTGGACCTTCCACAAACACTGCCCCTCCTGTCACACATGGGGGCAGTGTCCCCTCCACATACACTTCCCTCCTGTCACACATGGGGGCAGTGACCCTCCCACCCACACTGTCCCTCACACCATACATGGGGGCAGTGCCCCCTCCACCTACACTTCCCTCCTGTCACACATGGGGGCAGTGACCCTCCCACCCACACTATCCCTCACACCATACATGGGGGCACTGGCCCATCCACAATATCACCACCAGCACCCCCAGCTATGCAGGTACATTATGCACCTGCAAACCCCACCTACCCCATCTCACATCAACCTGGGGTCAAATTTTCCTTTCATGGCTCATCTTAACTTGCCTAATTTGGCTCGATTGACAAACAACCCCATTTTCCATCAAACCTTTTGGCCTCCCATGCCAACCAAAATTCCCTAATACATTCCCAAGTTTGAAGGGAAGGTAGGGGAGTGTCCCCAAAACCACATCATGACATTTCATCTATGGTGCTCATCAAATAGCATTGTAGATGATTCGATCAGGCTAAGACTATTCCAACGCACCCTCACAGGTGCGGCAGCCAAATGGTACATTGATCTACCCTAAGATAAGTACCTAGATTTCAACTCCCTAGCTTTCATGTTCTAGTAGTATTTCCAATGCCCCGTCAGATATGATGAAGGGGTAGAGATATTGTTATCCTACCGCTAGAGCACTGTGACCCATTTAACCGACCACATCCATGAGTGGCGGTGACGTTGTAGTTTTTGTAAGATCCAACTTGACGACATGATATTCTTGTATTGGTTTCTTAAAACCTTGCTCCCACCCATAGCAAAGGACGTTGCATCCAAATGTCCCCAATCTGAAGAAGAGGCCATACTGAAATCCCAACAGTTTGACCTGATCTATGCACAGTCTGGTTACCTTTACACCATCATTCCAGATGATCCTTGTTTGGGTACCTCCTACTGGGATGCACCGGGGGCATCCCATGCTACAGATGGCACCATAAGCTCGGTCTCCCAATAGCCACAACACTGTCTGACGCCACTTGCAATTCCACCACAACCAAGCAACACTGCTAGTGTTGCCTACCAAAACCAAACTCTAGACTATGCAAGAATGATGTCCCAGTCTAGCGCAACAAATTCCTACTCACAACCTATTCCACCGTAGTAGGGTCAGGCCTTGGCATGGCAGACACAACAATATGCGGGGAAAATGCCCACATTTGTGGCACCAACGCCCACCCAAATTTATTATGCACCACCAGTGCGAGCAGTTCAAGCCCCCGCCCATGCTCCACCTACTCCATTGGGACAAGTATTTTCACAACAAAACCATCCCAACCAGCCAACCCCCAATAATCAACAAGGGTAGGCCCAAAATAACTGACCCCAAAACCAAGCCAATAATCAACCGCAGGGAGGTGGTCAACAACCAAACTCCCTCAACAATGTTGCAGTAAACCGACCCACGAAAAATCCTCCACGGCCAAATGCACCAAGACGCAAGGCTCTGTTGTGTACAAACCAACCATGCACACTCTTTGAGGTCTATGGGCACTACACATTCCAGTATCCCTTCATGGGTCGCACAAAGTAGGCCATTCCAAATGAGGTTCAACATGCCACCAACACAACCGACCAAGCCCAACCCAACCCGACACCACAAGGACCTCCTCCTATGGTGCTTTAGAACCCATTACCAATCTAAGGATTCGTGGAAATAGCACCCCCTCCCCAACCCAATCCCAATGCTCCGGGGGAACCTCCCATGGTCGAAATAGGTGTCCACCACCTGCTAGCCATGACGACTGAAGAGGTCAACCTACAAACTAGACAGAATCAGTATAGAACCACCACTGAACCCGCTGACACATTAGCGGCATATACGTCCAAATCGTTCAATGCACCTCTTCAGCTACCCCCTTTCCCACACCCTCCCATATGTCGGGTCAGCAATAATGCCGTGACTAGAGCCATTATCATCTATATCATTGTGGATTATTTGGACCAAACACCAACTGCCATGTCTTCTCTTGAGGTACTCAAAACATTCCCAACGTAGCAGAACGCCTTACTAGCCGCCCTTGGGGCTGTAGACACTTCCGAATCCAAGTTGATCACATTCGACATGGAGAATGGAGAACTGCGCATGCCATCAACCATTTCCTTTCAAATTCGGGTGTCTATCTAAAATTTGGTTGTGCATCGGTGCATAGTGGATGAGGGGGAATCTATGCATGTTATGTCTACCCTAGTCTGGCAGAAAATTGGATCCCCAATTCTGCAACCACCCTCCACAACTCTGTGGGCTTATGATGGCCATCCCACTAAAGCCCAAGGAATCCTCCCCCATGTCCCCATCATATTAGCTCGGAAGACAGTTTTGATTGACATAGAGGTTTTCAATGCTCAATTGGACTATAACCTTCTCCTCAGAAGAAGTTATATGTACACCATGAGAGCTATCGCATCAATTGTCTTCCATCTCATGATGTTCCCCCACAAAGGGATGATCGTGACTATTGATCAACTCACTTATCATGATACACAAGGGTTAACGGCACCCACCAATGTTATCCCTACCATCACCACCATTGAGCTACAATGGATAACCACACACACCAATGTCATCCCTGCAATCAACACCATGGTTGACAACACACCAGCCTCCCCATTGTTGAATGTGGGTCTTGGGGTGTTTGCCGATACCACCATGATGGCTCATTTTCCCTTAGGGTCACCACCACCGACAAAAAATGAGACTGCGTACTTGTGCATGCTCTCATATAGCACTGCTGCACCCAAACAACAACCACAGTCACAGCCCCAACCACAACAACAACACTGTCGGCAGCCACAACATTAACAACAGCCGCAACATCATCCACAGATGCAACATTACGCATAGCCACAAACACAACTGTACCCCCACATACAACCAATAGGGAGTTATCTAGGCTCCTCTCCAGTCCATACAATTCCCTTTCTCTTTCCCCCACCTGGTGTCATGAGCAAGCTAGTAATGGCCACCCTCAACCTGCCCAACTTTACATTGGGAATTCCTGTGTGGTATCTTGATCCACCAGCTCAACCACCAATGCCCCAGGTAGTCTTAACACCTGTGCAGCCCATTGCGATTGAGTCCCATCCTCCACCCGGTCCGCAAAAACCAACCACCGCACCCACACCTGTACCACCCCACCCGAAAAGGCCCAGGGGAAAGAACACGAAAGCCACCACAGAACCTTGGCAAATCCCACCTTGTGCCATCTACGAGCAATAGGGCCATCCAAGTTAGAACTGCCCTGAGATTCCAATGATTCGTGCACATTTGAATGCCATGGATACAACCGAAAACCTCCCCATGGTTGAACATTCAACCGCGCCAATAGTCAGAAACAAGTCACTGAGAACAAACCATGCTTATTCCCTCTGTGGTTTGTATGGACATTATTCTCACCATTGCCAAGAATTTCCTGAATTTTGAATGGCTTTATTCGACCTTCATCAACATTCCCTAGAATCTAAGATCACGCTAATCAAATAAGTTCAACCCCCACGTCCTTCTTCAGACACCATGTCCATTTACATGATGTTCATTTCTATAGACCCTCTTGTCTCCACCATCACTGACGGTCCATCAGACCTGTCTCTTCCGTTGTTTCCCCAGCCACAGCCACAACCTCAATTGCAACCTCAACCTCAGTTACCAGGGAAATAGTAGGGTTCATTCCCACTCAACATGATCCTTTTCCTTTTCCTTTTCCTACCATCCGAGATCGTTAGTAAGTATGTCTTGGCAACGCGCAATCTATAGGATTTCACACTAGGAGATACTGTGTGGTACCTTGGATTTCCATCTAATTGAGATGATGTTGCACCTACCTCCAGGTCCATCAAAGACTCCTCCTGTCTCTAGGCCTGCCCCTCTTCCTCCAATAGAGACTGGGGGAAAGGCCACAAAAAACACAACCAATACCATTTACATGATCTCTAGCACCAGTTTACCTTCCGTCTTGTTGGTTATAGAAGATCCATCTGATCTATCTCGACACCACTTACGCAATAACAGAGATATATGTAAGACCGCCTTCGGTTTTAACCCATTTCATTTAAACCATAGTGTGGAATCGATTCTTTCAATAAAAGACTAGATTCTATCACACCACCTTGGAAATGACCTTCATCTCTAGAACTGCTCTGAGATTCCAATGATTCATGCACATTTGGATGCCATGGATACAACTGAAAACCTCCCCATGGTTGAACATCCAACCACACCAATAGTCAGAAACAAGTCACTGAGAACAAACCATGCTTATGCCCTCTGTGGTTTGTATGGACATTATTCTCACCATTTCCAAGACTTTCCCGAATTTTGAATGGCTTTAGCCAACCTCCGTCAACATTCCCTGGAATCTGAGATCACCCTAATCAAATAAGTTCACCCCCACCTCCTTCTTCAGACACCATGTCCATTTACATGATGTTCAGTTCTACAGACCCTCTTGTCTCCACCATCACTGACGGTCCATCAAACCTGTCTCTTCCATTGTTTCCCCAGCCATAGCCGCAACCTCAATTGCAACCTCAACCTCAGTTACCAGGGAAATAGTAGGGTTCATTCCCACTCAACATGATCCTTTTCCTTTTTCTTTTCCTTTTCCTTTTCCTACCATCCGAGATCATGAGTAAGTCTGTATTAGCAACCCACAATCTATAGGATTTCACACTAGGAGATACTGTGTGGTACCTTGAACCACCTACCCTACTTCTAAGGCCCCATGATGTGTTGACTCATGTCCATCTAATTGAAATGATGTTGCACCTACCTCCAGGTCCATCAAAGACTCCTCCTGTCTCTAAGCCTGCCCCTCTTCCTCCAACAGAGACTGGGGGCAAGGACACAAAAACCACAACCAATACCATTTACATGATCTCTAGCACTAGTTTACCTTCTATATTGTTGGTTATAGAAGATCCACTTCATCTATCTCGACAACACTTACGCGATAATAGATATATATGTAAGACTGCCTTTGGTTTTACCCCATTTCCTTTAAACCATAGTGTGGAATCGGTTCTTTCAATTAAATACTAGATTCTATCACACCACCTTGGTAATGAACTTCATCTCTACAAGGGGGCATACCTCTTTGCTGAGTCAAATGCTCGACTCTTGAAGAAGCTGCGCAATGGGCTCCACCTCAAGAGAGCCTATGCCTAATACCACCACTATGAGTCCCTTATAGTGTAGTTTTCTCCCTTTCTTGTTTTTCAATGTTTTTACCACAAGTAAGGGGTAACACCATTAGCTGCTAATCCAAAGTCACCCAGAATCGGTTCAAGACACCTTTCACACCTACGGGCTCAAATTTCCATCTCCTAAGGAGACCATTGTCTCATGTTTAACAAATAAATTTCAGGACCATTTCTCGAAATTCACCTCGATTTACGAGCCACACCATGGTGATACAAGTGTCTGAAGACCTGTACCTGCATCACACTTGCCTATCGCTACTCATGCGGATTCTCAGGCCACCGCCCATTAAAGGTCACCATTTTTCTTCTTGTTTTGTATTTTAACACATAGTTGTCTACTCCATCCACCACACCTTACGTGGATCTCTAGACCATTGTCCACAAAACGATTTATTTTTCTTACATGTATTTGGAATAGAACTGCCTCCAGACTTGCACTCACATCACATGTAGTCAAGTTCATCCACCGCAACTCACATACAGCTCTCCTGACCTCTATCCAAGAGCCACTCAGTTTGCGTTCCTTTGCCGCGATCTATCCCGTGCATGTATTGGTATGTTTGAGAGCCATCTGCTTCGTCCATACTGTGCGGATGAACTTTGGACCATTTTCCACCATTCTGACATGGGGCACCACCTGTGCCACCACAATTGGTTGACCGTACTGGAGTTTTCTTTAAGCTCTTTTTTGACTCCTTAAAACAATGAAAAGATAGCCGAGCGCAGCTGCTTCCTTTCTCACTCTCTAAAGTATAGGAAAGGGAGTCTACATTGTCTCATTTACCTCCTTTTGCGAACCATGTAGACCATCAAATGAAAAGGACCACCTTGGCGTATTCAAGCCAAGACCGTTCCTCTCTGCATACTTTATGCTTTCTTGGGCAGAGGGGCCAAATTTTACAAAAAATCTCACCATGGGTTGTCGTTAAGCTCTTTTTTAGCCTTCTCATCAAGAAAATATCACTGAGCAAACTTGGTTTCATTGATGCTCGTAAAATTATCTGAATGACCATCTATTCAGTATAGGTTTAACCTTTTTCGGCCTGATTGGACTACCAATGGTAAAGAAGTTTCTCATACCCAAAGGATGGGCGAGCTCTCCTATGTATACTTTTATCCTTTTTTGGGCACAGGAGACTACCAACGGAAAAGAGCCCCCACTGGAGTCTTCTTTGAGCTTTCAAACTCTCTAAAATTGAAAGCACCATCGAGCATTTACCTTCTTGGGCTTGCCAAAAATCCATGAGATCGTACCACAATGGTGTCCCTAGAAACCACCCCACAGAAAATAGTTTGGCAGCATGCCCACATTGGGTTGCCTTTGTTCAAAGTACTCTACAATGTTTCTTCCTTGGATCCCATCAATATCAAAAGTGTCTACCTCCCCCAAGTATTTCCCATCTACAGTGACATTCTTGGTATTACAACTATGATCCTATTCTCATGAGTCAGTTTCATTTGTGTTACGCAAAGAAATTCCTATGGCTTCAGGTACCACAACAGATAGCTTGACCCCAGAAATCAATCTTTTCCAATATGCAATAGAAATTAAATGTCTAACACTAAAGTATCAGACCTCGTACCTTATTCTGGACGGTTGAAGTAGATCCCCATTGAGCTTTCCAACTTCATCTTGAATTGATAAATTACTTCTTCAACAACAAGTAAACAATACAAGCATAATATATATCATGGTGTTAGATCTATTCTAGCATATATAATCAACAATGTATAAGCATTTGAAATAATCCCATGGATAAAATATTCATTCAAACACACATTATTGGACAGTAAAATAGATTTCTATTAATATAAATCAGAGATTACAATAGATACAACCTCTGACGGCATGTCTGTAAACGGGAGAAACTGAATCCCCCACTTGGGCCTCCACAACCTCAATCCTCCATCTCTTGATAGAAATCTCACAAGCAAAAGGAAATCTTGGGAAGAACACAAAAGTGCTCCAAGGGACAAAGGGATGCAGACTCAAGCATAAGTTCTGGCAACGTTGGACTATAGTTTCTTTGCTCTCAATTCTGTTATATGCCTTTAATGTACCATAGAGTTCCTGATATAGCTTTTCAAAGGGGTAATGAAAGGTTGAAACTGAGCGATCTCAAGGCATAGGGAAGGCCAGGAGTCAAGTGAGTCAGATCCATGTCAAGGAAAACTCTAAAAGGATTTGGATTTTGTACACATCTTGATGTACATGGTTTTAGGGGTCAAACCCGCATATATACGCGATTAAGGGTTTAAAAGTCGCATGTATCATTTTTCACATGTTTTTAGGGATGATCAAGGAAACATCAAAGGACAAAAAATGGTCCATAGGGTCTAAGGAGTTTGGAGCGGGACAGGGGAAGGCCATACAAAGTGTGATTCACATGTAGTGGTAAAATAAGCTATAACAGATGCCCCCTAATGTGTGAGGTCAGAGGGGTCGTACGATGGCCGAAATACATTATAAGTCCATCCTAGAAGTAGAGTGATGAAGAATCCCAAATGGAATACCAGCCACCCAATCAACATAGTACAATGATACAACTCTTCACATAACTGCAAATACATATAGCAGTCCCGGATACATAAGAGTACAATGGCCATGAATAGGCATGATACAAGATATCACATAAGTGGTCATCGCCACATACAAAGGAACATGATCTCCATAATGGATGAAGATCTATAATAGATCAAGATCTCCATAATGGCTAGAAATGTCTGACATATATTGGAATCAAGTCACGAGAGCTGAAATCTCATGAACAATGGCACGATCAAGGAGGTAGCATATAAGAGATGCCACCAATCTGGAAAGTCTTCTACACAAACCGCTACGAGTACATTTCCTACTATGTGAATAGAGGTGTCGAGGTTGAACATAGTAGTCCATCATCTGATTACCAGTCATTGATGTATACCGTTAACAAATGCAAGATCACCCACCGATAATGAAAATGGGAATCAAGGTACTAGAGTGCAAACTAACAAGTGTGAATAAATGTGTTGAGGTTGAACACTTGAGAGGATCCATCAATCAGGGGACATTGATGTATTCCCAAAGACTGTTGATGGTGAGAGAACCTACCACTAATGACTGCAAGTCTCAAGGCACTCAAAATGACTCTAGATTTCAATCTTAGAATAATGATCTGAAGTTGATGGGATGAAATCCACTAAAAGGAGGGAATTAAGGCCTCCCCCATCATCCAACATGAGGTACTCAGCAAAGCTGTATAATGTGGAAGGACTCGATCATAAGGTGCATGAACCAGTAATTGCACTAGGAATGACCAACATGCAAAGTCAAGATAACTAAGGAATGGATGACTCAGGCTTCAAATTCCTTCAAAGAAGAGCATAATAGCGTATGGTGTCTGAATAAAGGTAGCATAGGCTCGATATATAAACTGGGACATCTCTGCGACATAGGAGGCATCGATAGAGGCTCCATAGGGACTGGAAGCTTAACCAATCAGTAGAGATAAACTTAGATAAATGAGTACAGCTCCTAAATTCAAACTATAACCCAACCATGGGATGTGATATACAGTGCTCTATTCAAAGGTGACATGACTCGAAAGCTACCACAGATAACATCCTTCCTTGTCCAGCTTTTTGATTTTTTGATTTTTTTGGACTTTTTCAATTATTTAAAAATCTTGAAAAAGAATAAAATTGCTTTATAGTTACAGACT
The DNA here is from genome assembly GCA_001517045.1 of Pseudotsuga menziesii. Taxonomy (NCBI): domain Eukaryota; kingdom Viridiplantae; phylum Streptophyta; class Pinopsida; order Pinales; family Pinaceae; genus Pseudotsuga; species Pseudotsuga menziesii. Next base: position 28,488 of record LPNX010976019.1, on the reverse strand, counting down.
AGGAGGAGACGAGTGTCATAAGGGAAAACAAACTAGTTCTAAGCAGTGGAACATACCTATGCTCAATGCAAGGATACATGTGTAGGATATCGACACTCGGGGGAAAATCCCCTCCCGGTAAAAAGGGAAGCAAGCTACGAAGGATATAAAAAAATGGCTCTACATGGCTAGACATGAGACAAGCTCGGGCTATATGGCTGAAACGCAATGTCAGGGGAGCTGGAATAAAGTTCAATAAGGTAGGAAAAGCTCATGATAATGCATTCACAACTTTACATGAGGGAGTCTTGAGAGAAATAGGGCAACAAAAGATTAAGAGGAGTATGAAGCTCTTGTGAAATGTCATGGAAATACTATACAACAGACTCCCACATCCTAAAGGAGAAAACATCAGCATGGGCACCAAATGAAAATAAGGCACTAACTAGGGTACCCATGTAAGGTGAAGCTCTACCACTCATATCATGCCTCTTCTAAAATAGCAAGAAGGTTCCGTGACAAAATAGAGTGGGTTCGTACCTAAGGTCATGATGAAATGGTCATAAGGTCATGCAAAATGCAAGTGGTGATGAAAACTAACCTATATGCCAGTTTAGACATGATACCTGCGATCGGCACGAACGGGTCAATCCAACAGCTGAAACGGCACTGAAAAAGGTCCTTTACATAATGAATTATGTCAAAAAGGGTCCAAAATGGTTAGAAACTGTCGAAACTATAGGAAAGGGGGTAAAAATTTTCAAATATTTGAAAATTTTCTATAAATAGTAAACAATTCAAAATATTATAAAACATTTGAAACTTTTACCCATTTGAGATCAGATTTTCCATAGCGAATTCCAAGAGATCCAGTCGGCGGAATCCACTACCGTTTCTTCCATGTATTTACCCATGCTCTTCTCTTTCATTTTGATGCAATTTTTATCAAATTCAATGGTCAATTAAGCTTTCTAGACGAAACTAAGTTGGGCTCTATGGCCCACGTAGAAATCGAGGGTTTTTCTGTGTATAGGGCTGGTTATATGCGGAAAATGCCACCAAACCTGCGTACATACATGGCTGTTTTGAAAACAGTCACATATGAGGCCATGCATAAGGTTTTTTCAATAATCTAATGGGAAAATTTGTAATTTCTTGTGCATAGAGTTGAGAGACATGAATATGGTGAGGTAGAGGAAGTAGTAAGGGCCGATCTAATGGCTCAACAAGCTCTATGTGCATGCAGACTCTACAAGTTTTGGTGTCTTGGTGGTTTGAGGGCCAAACCAAGACTATTACAGATGCTGGTGGATTACTGGGATCCAGACTCTGAGTCCTTCCAGATAGATGGGATATCCCTCACTATAGAGGTGAAGGACACATACTTCATTACTAGGCTTTCTAGATGAGGGGAAGTGGTGAACCTTCATTCTCATGGTGGGCCAGGAGGTGGCCTGACTATCGACAAGTACATTGCGGTGTACTGCTATCTAGACACAGAGAATATGGGGAGTCAGGTCCCTACCAACGCTATATAGGTGATGGGCCTAAAGTGCATTCTATTGACATTGGGTAGGATAGCATGCTTGGCATCACTCCATCAGGCCTCGTGGCCTCTGATGTTCTATGCATTGGAGTGCATGAGACCCATGATTTATGACTGGAGCACTACACTACTGAGCAACATGAAACATTATCTCAATGAGTGTAAGGTAGGCAGAGTGCAGAACTTCAGGTTCAGTAGTATACTGAGCACATTTTTCTTCGAGCGTGTTCCAGGATTGATCCCTAGAGTGGACGTTCCTCTTCATGGGGTTCGAGATCCAGCCCAACAGCGTTGGGCAGATGCGATGCACAGACTAGGGGGAGGTAGGGTGGCCAACCCCTATATAGCTGACTTCTTTCCATGTTGGTGATGACAGATAGTTGCCATCAATGACTACCCCTATGTGGGGATATATTTCCGGGGGGACCCAGACATGCTGCTACCACAAGGATCGACATATGGCAATATAGGTAACGAATCTTGACCCTCTCTTTTTTAAATTTTTTGAGTTATTTAATTTTTTTTTTTGTGTTTTTTGATTATATGGAATCAAAAAGACATATTTTTGCATGACAATACATAGTGAAATCTACCATTTGTGTGCAGATGTGGGACCACGGCGGCCAAAAGGCTTCCCTCGTCATAGACGAAGGGGAAGAGGAGATGATATCACGGGTGTGGATGCGGAGTAGATGCTCCAGAGCATTCATACCAATTTTATGAGGTTGACACATAGGGTTCCCATGGTGCAAGTCGAGGACTTTCCTGAGGCTACGCAGCGCTAGGTGGTGGGTGTACCACAAGCATGGGTGCAATTGTTCTGACGGCTAGCTAGAGCCGTAGTGACCTTCCATGATCACAACCCTCCTCCTCCTCCACAGGATTAGATACCTGGGAGTCTATATATTTTGTACTACCATGTATTATATGTTGGTGGATCGAAAGCCCCAATTTTGTACCATGACACTATGTATTATCACATTTTTGGATGTTTATATATAAAAAGTTTTATGGTGATCGGTTTATTTATTTACATGTGTAAAAATTGTGTTTGTGATGAATTTACTGTGTATGAAACAAATGCCAATCTAACATGTAGTTAGCATATGAGTCAACAACTTGATTATTAATTCTTGGAATGTGTATATATGTTATATTGTCAAATTGTTGTTCTAATAATCTCACACGTAAGAACCTTCTCAATAACATCAGATCTCTAACATGGTACAAACCTTTAAGTTTTGACACTCCTAACTCCGAATCAATACATACCTCAAGAGAGAGAACGCCATGTGAAATGGCATCCCGTAGAAGCTCAATAACATCACTATATTTGGCAACATTGTTGGAAGATGGCCGCAGACATACGCCTCCTGAACATAGTACCTAACCCATAGGAGTATAAATCACCCAAGCAGCAGAGGCTGAGTGTTGAGTGTGATAGCTTGCACCATTTGTGAATCCTATGTAGGTGGAATATTCCATTGACATCTGTCAAAAGAAACAAAAACTAATCACAAACCCGATCACGATAAGAAAAAGACCTAACTATGAAAAACTGTACACTAATATACAATAAGTAGCCTTGGCTAAAAATTATGCATATTACTTCTTGAGATAGAGCCCATTTATAGGCTCTGCCAAGGCTGTTTCCTCGTAATCCACTAACTCATAAGCACCCTTCTCTAACACATGTTTGACCACGAAGGACCCCGCCACATAGGATTAAATTTTCTTGCCCCCGAGGGTTCTTTTGGTTGATCCCACAAAAGGACCAAGTCTCCCTCACTAAACTGCCTTGGACAGACAGACTTATCGTACTAGACCTTTACGCTATGTTTATTGTCTTCTAGAGCCACCAAGGCATCCCAACGTTGCTCATCAAGTTGCTCAAGGTGGAACAAATGCTCCTCCAATGGTGAAGTGTCTGGTAAGAGTTCTACAGCTAGCTTCAAAGAAGGAATCTTGCATTCAACAGGCAATATCAACTCCACTCCATGTACAATTTGATATGGAGAAAACCTATGGCAGTCTTAACAACGGTTTTATATGCCACAAAGCAGGATATAACATGATGTGCCAATTATTCTTGCTTTGTGCGATGGTTCGTTGGAGAATGGATTTGAGTGATTTATTCACTGCTTCTACTTGTCCATTCGCTTGAGGGTAGTAAGAAGAGGAATGCTCTTGCTTATACCCTAACTTTGATGCCAACTCTTCCATCATATGGTTCTGAAAGTGCAAGCCATGGTCAGTGACAAGCTCTTTTGGAATCCCAAACCAAGTAATAATTTGGTTGAATACAAAGTGGGCGGCTGTCTCACCATCGGATTTAACTGTAGGCATAGCCTCAGCCCATTTCATGAAGTAATCAACAACCACTATAATATGATGGTGCCCCCCAGCTGAAGCTGGGTTGCAATCCATAAAATCAAGCCCCCACTTAGTGAAGGGACCGGTGGTGATAATGGGATGTAATGAGGCAGTTTTCAAGAGTATATTACGTGCGAACACTTGGCAAGGGTGGTACCTCTTGACCGCATCAACACAATCCTTAAATATCGACGGCCAGAAATAACCCACTCTTAAGATATTTTGAGCTGTAGAAAGCCCAGATAAATGACCACCACACGCCCCTCCTTGGCAATTATTCAGCACTACCTCAGCTTCTTCATGAGTTAAACAGCGTTGTAAAATGGAATTTACCCCATGGTGGTACAAAGTGTTATCCACTATGAGGTAGTTCTTAGAGACGTGACATAATCGACGTCGTTCATCTCATGAGAGGTGAGTAGGGGTCTTCAATGTTTGTAAATATATTATGATATCCCCATACCATGGGTCTAAAGTTGAGATTAAGAATATGTGTTCATTGACAAACATATCTTCACAAACCAACTCATTGGCCTCGCTCGGGAAATCCGATATAAGCTCTGCAAAAATTAAAGACTTCTTCGATTTTGCTGAAACAAACTCGAGATCGAATTCTTGCAGAATGAAAATCCATTTATTATATTTTCCCCTAATCATCCTTCGAGTGAGGACAAATTGAAATGGATTGACATGGGCTACAACCAAGTTTTGGCGAAGAAGAATATAATGTCTCAACCACTGAACCACATGTATGGTAGCTAAAGCAAGCTTCTCGACATGAGAATAATGAATCTCTATGTCAATAAGGTTCCGACTCATATAATATATGACATGGTATTGGAGCTCCTCATCCTCTTGAACCAAAACCATACCAATCATCTCCATGGACGTGGCCACATAAAGTAGAAAATCATGGCTATAGTCCGGGGGACTAATCAATAGGGCCGATGCTAGGGATCGCTTGAGTGCATCAAAGGACTCCTGGGCTCACTCATCCCAATAAAGGGTGGTGTCCTTCTTCAATAGACGCATGAATCCTCTTGTCAAATTGGCAAAGTTGACAACAATCTTCATAAGAAGTTTGCCATGCCTTGCAAACATTGAAGATGGCGAATATTCTTCGGGGGAGACAACTGAATTATTGCCTCAACCTTCAAAGGGTCAACTCTTATAGCCTCTTTAGAAACGATGAATCCTAACAAACGACCTGAATTCACACAAAAGATGCACTTATGAGGATTTAATCTAACCAAATAATGACGGCATCTTTTGAATACCAATCTCAAGTGATAAGAATGACGCATTCTCATACGAGAATGAGCAGCAAGGTCATCCAAAAATACTTCGATAATTGACTTGAGATCGTGGAAGATCAAGGTCATTTCCCACTGAAATGTAGCTCCAGTGTTTTTAAGGCCGAAATGCATTTTTTGATATGCAAAAGTTCCCCAAGGACAAATAAATGCAGTCTTATGTTGGTCCTCAGGTTTAATTTGTATCTGATTATATCCAGAAAAGCCGTCCATAATGGAAAAAACCTCACTACCCACACACTCATCCACAATCTAATCAATAAATGGTGTGGGGAAATTGTCCTTAGGACAGGAACGATTCAAATTGCGGAAATCAGTACATATCATAGATCGCTCCCTACTTCTTATCCACCGGAACAGGGTTTGAAACCCACTCCATCAAGGAAAAGGGATAGATAAAACTGACTCTCAATAGTTTCTCTATCTGTACCTTAATTGTGGGTGCTTTCCTAGGATTCACCTCCTGCAAGCATTGTCGAATAGGCTTAGCATTGGGGTAAGTCTTAATCTCATGCTAGACAATACGAGGGTTGATACCTGGAATTTCGTCGTAAAACCAAGCAAGAATATCATGGAATTCCTTAAATAGCTCAGTGTATTCCAGAATCTCAGCATGGGAACATTCTGCCCCAATATAGACATTCTTTATTCTGCCAGGATCACGAGAGATGTTGATAGGAATCATTGAAGATATGTTCACCATGTTTCCATTAGCCATCTGACCAGGAGAGCTTAATGGAACCATAGGACTACCAACTCTCTCACTAAGAACCGCCCTAAAATACTCATGCTCCAAGTGGTCAAGCTCGTGAAGAAACTATGATCTATGATGGAGTTCCTCCCATGGTGGCTCAACTCCCAACATAGCCTCAATAATCGCTTCATCTAAAGGGAAAACCATATCAATGCAGTCGTGCACATGAGAAGACTGTACTGCCCATGCCGGCAACACATAAGGGTCCTCCTCCTCTGTCCGTGAAGAGGAAGGACTAGGATCTACAACACACTTGAGATTAGCTTGATAAGCTATCATAGTTGTAGGAAACGGCATGTTAGTCATGATGGGCTCATTCGGAGTACTCAGTGTAGGAAGAATCCAAGGATCTTCCATATGACTCGTGCAAAAATACATCGATCTCATAGATGTCGAAACCTCACCGAAACTAGATCCTATCATAAGAATCGGTGCAGGACAACTAAAGCTTCCCATGAGGGATGGATACATGCCTACACCCACACTCCCAGTTGCCAGCTGAGAGTGTTCAACATTAGAGGAAATTTGGGGTCTAAAATGGGCTTTATAAGAAAACATGCCAAAATAAGTTTTTGTGAGTTGGAATTCAAGAACCAATAGAATTTCAATAAAATAAGTCAACCATAATGGTTGAATTGACATATTTGTCATTAAAAAAAACTACTTTTTTTGTTCGTATTTTCGACATATCTCATTTTGTTTTTACTCAAGATTCAATAAGGAGAGCTCGTTGGATGTGGAATTTGATTCTGCATCCAACGACTACCTACACTGCATACTTTAGACAGACCCCTCTACCCTAAAAACAAGAAATACTTGAAAAAATGTGATGATGCATCACATTTTTCAGGTATTTCTTGTTTTTGGGGTAGTGGGGTCCATCAAAAGTATGCAGTGTGGGTAGTCGTTGGATGTGGAATCAAATTCCACATCCAACGAGCTCTCCTGATTGAAATTTGAGTAAAAACATAGGGAGATATGTCAAAAATGCGAACACAAAAGTAGTTTTTTTCTTTCTTTGTCCAAAATTAATCAATATTATTTTATTATTTTAACTATTATTTTATTATTTTCCTTAGGAGGCCCATTTTAGACCCCAAAATTCCTCTAATGTGATCAGGATCGAAGCTCCCAAAGATGCAGTAACAGACGGATTCTTAAATGCCATTTGATCAATCATTACTATCTTCCCGTTGTGTGGAAAGCATACAACATGGAACAGGGAAGAAGCAACGACTTGCATACTGTACATCCAATTCCTACCCAGCAAGAGATTGTAGTCAAGGGGCACATCAACCACCTCGACCTCTATCGCAATGGTCTTCCCTCCCAAACAAACTTTAAGGAAAGGAAGGATGCCATGTGGCCTAAACAATCTCCCATCGAACGCAGTTAACATGGTCACTAATTTAGATAGCTCAAGGGAACCCATACCCTTCCAACACAATAAAGACATCACAAAAGTGGAAACACCTTTGCCAATCACAGTTCGCTTGATGGTCATATTAAGACATTCTACATGAATCAAAAGAGACACATAGTAAGGCAAGCGAGGCTGTAGTCCCACGGTTTCAAATTTAATGACGGAGGAAGAATCATCATCATTCACACCAAGGGTAGAAAGCAACACCTTCCTTTGAGAAGGACAACTTTGAAGCACTTCCAATGCGGACATCGCACAAGGAGTATGGCCCAAATCCTCATCAACTGAATAGTTCTAGGTGGCTCAGGCATTTGGATTATGCCCCAAACACTTAAGGACTCCCTTAGGAATGCGAGGTGTAGCTTCAAGTTTATCCATAGGTTTCTCAATATGTAAAGGGGACCCTAGTGGATCAGGCTCTTTGCCTGGGCTAGGTTGTGACGAACCATAATCTTTCGCATGGGTCACAACTTTTGCAGCATGTACCATGTTAATGCAACCATGAACACTACCCTCCGGTGGATCTTGATCACCACTAGACTAGTCATGGGACCTCGAGTTCATATTTTGATTGTGCGGTAAAGGGTTAGTTAGCACAGCTAGGCCCTGTGCCAAGAATCTCGAGGCTTCTTCAATACGAGGGCACATCTAAGTGAGGTGATCGTCCTTACATAACTTGTAAGGGAACTTAACCTTACATTTAGCTTGCTTGTCCCCCCCAGCATTACGACTGTTCTTGTCATTACTATTAGCATTCTCATTCTTATTCCCACCCTTACGATTATTCTTACCCTTTTTTCTATTCCGTTCGGGCTGCTGGTTACCCTTCTGGTCCGACGATTGCATTGAAAGTACACTCACTGTTTGGGTGGGTTGAGACAAAGCTGTAGCTTGTCCCAAAGCAGATTGGTTGATTGACAATTGGATAACTTGTTTTGCAACCAAATCCATAGGTTTCGTACTTGCACAACCAACAATGCCATCAGCATGTGGTCCAAGTTTGACTTTGGGGTCAAAACTAGAACACGGAGCATTGGGAATAATCCCATATAAAAAACTGGACTGAGCATAGATCAAGTCCAGTTCCTGCACCCTAAAAATCACTTGTTCCTCATTCTGTACTTCGGATGTAGAAACATCCTTCGCTATATATGGCAATAACGACTTAAGGAACCATTCGAGGAGGAAATTCGGTAGTATAAATGCTTTAATTTACCTCTTCCGTCTATGCCACTCTTGAATATGATCTGACATATGTGTGGATTTATCCTGCTGAAATGTTGACAAGAGTTCAGTACCAATGTCATAACACACTGGTAGCTGGAAGTGGTTAAGAAAAGTCATCGCAAGGTCATCGAACAAAGCGAATGCTCCCCTAGGCAGCTTAATATACCATTTCACGGCAGGCCCTGTAAGGGTGCGTTGAAACAACCATAAACAGATGGAATCCTGATGTAAGGAATTTGAAGAGCACCATAGGTGAAAGGTAGTAACGTGTTCACTCAGATCCTCTCCTGGTTTTCCATCGAACTTAGGTATGTCTGAGGGAAGCTTATTAGGGACAGCCAGCCAAGCGGGGTCATGAGCTATAGGATCATTCGTCAATCTCAACAAGTCAGGAAGATTTAGTTTCGTGAGGAAAGGGAGCCTAGGATGATGAAGTCAATGGACTGCTCCCTGATAGGTCTGATTCATATAGGTCTGATTACCACCATGGCCTTGGCCATAGTGCCCTCCTCTTGTATGACCTGTATAGGGTGGCACGGAAGCACCATAGTGTGGTGGACCTTGACTATTAGGAGCTATGAAGCCGTAATTAGGAGACTAAGTAGGTTGTTGATACCTGCTCCCATAAGGTGAAGAACCCTGTCCATACTGCTTCCCATAGAGTGAAGAACCTTGTCCATACCGCGTCCCATAATAGGGCCCATAAGTCATCGCATGAGATGTCCCATGAGACACTTCGTAAGTAGGAACATACGCTCTGGAAGTAGGAATATACATTCTGGAAGTAGGAATGTGACCTCTAGAAGTATGAGCATGACCTCTCGAAACAATAGGTGGTACATGAAGCTAAGACACAACCAGTCTAGTAACCATAGTACGGACATGACTCGTAGCAACGTTTCGGCCTAAAGGACCACGTGAATAAGGTGGAGGGTGAACATTTGAAGAAGTAGGGACAGAGGATGGAAGGACCTAAGTAATAATGTATGTACTATTCCCTATAGTCACTTGTCTTGGGTCTTGTATCCTAATAGGATCACTAACCCTAGGCCTAGGAGGAATATGTGATGTAACTTCCACCACCAGGATGGAAGGTGCAATGTGACTAGTGCTCCCAAACCTCTCTGCATGGTAAGGAATAAGAGTGCCCCCAGGCATAGTGTTAGGATCAAACTCACATTCGACATGAAAATCCAAATCATGTGTGGGAAAAACAGACATACCATAACTACCATAGCTCGTGCTTGCGAGTTCAAAATGAGTCTCGACATCCTCCAGCATTCCATACCAGTAATGTGTCAATGGGGAATCAACCCTAGAGTGAGTAGTTCTATCATGAAAGGTTCCTATCTCACAAATCATGGGACCTAACTCAGCCAATTCGGGTGAAGGATCATAGGTAGGAGTAAACTCCCCATATTCCACTTGAATGGGAGAAGGTGGTTTAAGAATAGCTTCTATATGGTCTCCCATGGTGTGTGAATTAATGTGTGAAATAGCCCACCTAGACTGTCTAGGTCTCTCTCCCAAAGGAGGGGGAGAAGTAGAAGGTGAAAGTCCTGCTAAATGATGAGAACGGCGAGGAGGTGTACCCAAATCCACAATGACTCAAAAAATAGAAAATACTCTCTATTTAGGCAAACCCTAGGAAAGCTATCATGCACAGAGCAATCATTAATAAAATCTAAATCCAAATGCAAGCAATCAAGGGTAGGATAAGTGAGCTCCCGAATGAAGTAGGTATTTCTTGCCTAGGAGAGGCTTGCGACTCCCATACACAACAAGAGGAGGTATGTAACCAATTATTGTGGCCCTCAGCTTCAACGCGTAAAGCAACTGTGCTATCCAACCCCAACCTGGCTGGGACACTTGCAGAATAACCCCTGTAAAGTACCCCCTCGATATCCTAGGTAAGGCCATTAATGTCACCTCAATATAATCAATGCTCAAGCGGACAGCCGCAGGTGGGATTGACCATATGGGCAGGGTAGCAAAGCTCAAAACTCTCGAAAGAGCCCCTAGACACAAATAAAATCCTGGAAATATCTCTGGTGCTACTCAGTTATGACTAGGGGTCATCCCAATTAATAACCGCTCACACTACCTCATGCTTAACTCCCTTTTGAGAGGAGGATCCTGAGAAACATTGGTTATACCAAGGATTTCACAAACTCACCTGGACAGACACATACATGTTGTTTTTTAGTGGTCTTGGAGAATTTCCTCACAATGAACTATTCCAAGACCCTAAAACCTAAGCTTGTTGGTGCACCCTAGAAAAGAAAAGAGTGTAGTTCATTTTAATAAAGCGTTGATTTTAATTGGCTTTATTACTCAAAAGAGGGATATGGTCGTGCAACTAATGGTGATATGACACAACATGAAGTAAAATGCACACCTAACAATCAATGAAAATGCATTATGTCCATGAAAATAGGGTATGCTACTACGTGAAATGCACAATTTTTCTTCAAATGATGAATGCAAGCTTTCCTATATGAAATCCTAACTAATACTTCAAAGCAAATCTAGTGCAAGTACAATGCAAAATGCAAAATGCAATGCATGGTGATAAGTAAATGTTTTTGGATTTTTTGAAATAAAATGAGATACAAAAAGAAAAAGAATCATTCTACGACCCCTAGACTTTGCAAGCACACTCAAACAACACTCAAGCAAAGCACTAAGGTAAAAGAAAACTAATGCACTAATCCCAAACAAAAAATCGAAAATGACATGACAAGAACCTTTAAAAAAAATTTAGCCTAAAAAAAACGTCTCTGGTCAGAAACAAGGGTATAAGCAGACTCAGGCGGTGCCAAAGGAGACTCAACAATCATCAAACTTCACCCAGCAACTACTTAACTTCCACTAAAAGGCAAAAATAAGGGCATACGCGATTGTTCGTAGTAAACCCGCGTGCATACATGGAAATAGTAGAGAAACCTACATGTATACATGACTATGAGTTAAAAAATCGTGTACAGGAATAAAGGTGCATAAAGTCAAGGAAAACAGACAAGCTGAGACAAAATTCACACCAATCAAACACTACCAGGAAAACATGCCCCCAGACCCAACACAGAAACAAGAGAGAAAGAGCAATTCAATTTCATTGAATACCAATAGAATAACCCCCAAAGGACAGCTACTAGGAACTCCCCACTGGAGTTTCCAATTCTATTACAGAGAGAAATTCCTATGGCTTGGGGTACCACAACATACAACTTGACTCCAAAAATCAATATTTTCCAATATGCAATAGAAAGTAAATGTCTAACACTAAAGGATCAGATCTCGTACCTTATTCTAGATGGTTGAAGTAGATCCCCGTTGAGCTTTCCAACTTCATCTTGAATTGATAAATTACTTCCTCAACAACAAGTAAACAATAGAAGCATACTATATATCATGGTATTATATATATTCTAGCATATATAATCAACAATGTATAAGCATTTCAAATAATCCCATGGATGAAATATTCATTCAAACACACATTATTGGACAGGAAAAGATATTTCTATTAATATAAATCAGAGATTACAATAGATACAACCTCTGACGGCACGTCTGCAAACCGGAGAAACTGAATCCCCCACTTGGGCATCCACCACCTCAATCCTCCATCTCTCGATAGCAAGCTCACAAGCAAAAGGCAAGCTTGGGAAGAACACAAAAGTGCTCTAAGGGACAAAGGGATGCAGACTCAAGCATAAGTTACATCAACAATGGACTATAGTTTCTTTTCTCTCAATTCTCTCATATTCCTTCAGTGTACCATAGTGTTCCTTATATATCTTTTTTAAGGGGTAATGAAAGGTCGAATCTGAGTGATCTCAAGACATAGGGAAGGCCAGGAGTCAAGTGAGTCGGATCCATGTCAAGGAAAACTCCAAAAGGATTTGGATTTTGTACACATCCTGATGTACGCGGTTTTAGGGGTCAAACCCACGTATATACGCAATTAAGGGTTTAAAATTCACATGTATCATTTTTCACATGTTTTTAGGGATGATCAAAGAAACATCAAAGGACAAAAAATGGTCCACGGGGTCTAAGGAGTCTGCAGTGGGATAGGAGAAGGCCATACAAAGTGTGATTCACCTGGAGTGGTAAAATAAGCTATAACAATTTGCTGCCTGGTCCTCCCTGCCGTCATACTCTGAACAAAGGAATATTGAGTCTACCACACTCCCCCTACCCTTGTTCAATTATTTCCCTCACCCTCACCCCCCCCATTCAGTGGGTCAGTCTACAAATTGTCTCACACCTTTTGGTTATCTCCCTCGTGCTTATGGTCAAGGAAACATCATTTCCTTGACTAGAGGTAGGTCTCCCTTTGTTGACGACAACACACATATTCTAGAGGATAGACCCAGAGATCCATGTATCTTGGTTTCATTAACCCCATTAATGAATTCCTTGGACCACTTGAGAGGAGTCCTTAGTGCCTCTTGGGATGGTTGTTTCTCACGTACTTGACTCCAACTACATCATCACACCATTGAGATTTGTACAGGGTTTGGTCTGTGCAGTACTTGGTCGAAGACCCCAGATGTAACCTGACTCTAGCACATTGATGAGTCTATTCGAGGGACATAAATAGGTTATGTCCCTTGTGATTTTTGGGTTGCATTGGAGACAGTGTTCAAAATCCCCACCACTGCTTCTATATAGATTTATGATTGATGCAGCATACTTGTACCATTGAGACTCTGACTCTCAATCAGTGAGTCCATATAGCTATATACTATCCCAGATCTAGCAGGAAATTAGTCATGAAGATATAGAATTCCATGAGAATGCGATGGGTCCAATGTAGTAGCTCTTCATATCAGTATTGTATTTAGCCTTACATTGAGGCAACCATTATGTACCATCAGTTGTATATTATCGGCTCTTGTATTTTAGAGCATAGATAAAATTATTCTTTTGACATTTTCATGAGGATGGGGATGCCCGCCTCATCCATATACATGTCACAAATTATTTGTATCTCACCCATTAATGGGAACCATATTAATACAAAAACCAAAATCCACTATGCCCCAGCCCCAGAAGCACCACCTCTCCATAGAAAATCCTATGATGTTCATCGACCATATGATGAGCTCCTACCCTCACACATCAGGGGGCAATTTGTTAACCCAAAAAATCCCTCACTCAGTTCTACATGGCCTACACCACCCAAGGACACCCATGCACGACCCTCGTAACAACCCATTAGACCCCCACACCGTAAAAAAGGCTTAAAAATGAGTGAAAGGGCTTAAAAACCCCAAAATAAAGAATAAATAACTCTGCTAGGGGCTAAAGCCTCCAAAAAGGGGCTAAAACCCCCCAAAGGAGCCTAAAACCCTAAAAAGAGATAAAGTTAGGGTGAAAGGGGCTAAATCCCTGACCAAGGGCTTAAAACCCTAAAAGTCCCCAGAAAAGCTATAAAAGGAGGTGTGGGGGTCACTCTAAAAGAACTCTTCTCTTTGCATACTATTATGCTACCTGTGGATGCCTTGAGACCGTTTGTCTCTCAAGCCACCCATATCCCTCCTCTTATCCATTCATCCTCCCATTGAGCCATAGCTCCTCCATAGCCAAGAGAGAGAGAGAGGTGCTTCTTCTGGCCAGGGCATGGTGGCCCATTGCACCAAAGAGAAGGTATACCATTGTTTGTTCATGTATTTGATTTAGTAGCTTAGTTGTTTTCTAACCCATATTTGCTTGCAGGTTTGTTTCTTAACTTGTTTTACAGTTTTTTTGTTTCTAATAGTTGTTTACAGGTAGCTGGAGTCAAGCCCTAATATTCTTTGCAGAGGGGCTTCCGACCATTTCTTATCTTTCTATTCTTTCTTGCTTTCTATCCATTTATTTTCTGCATTTCCATACAGAAACCTACCCTTCCATCCTATAGACGGAAGGGAGCCATTCTTGCCCTGTAGCAAGGGAGAAATCTATGCTACACATTGAATAATCTGATATATGTTAGCCTTAATGACAAACCATGAGTGGTAAAATCAGCCCTGAGTGTTAGGAGCAAGTGTCCAGGTAGATGTATAATGTCTCCCTCTTTACTAGTTCTATGAGGAGATGAGCATGCACTAGTACAAAATGAGGAATTAGCTACTACGTGACTAAAAATTCTAATCACCACAAGTTTTTCAAGTGATTTACTACTAAATATGAGAAATTTTGATTGACCCAACAATAAACAACTAATTTAGTCACCAGTTAACAAAAATGACTAGATAATAAGTGATAGAGTTAAAAATGACTAACATAAACAACCAATTTAGTCACAACATAAAAATGACTAGCTAGAAGAATATGAATTAGTCATTTATGTCAATCATTTTTAATTATGTCATGGAAAATTGCAATTTTGACAGTGAAGTGTTACAATTTAGTAATTTTTGTAAATTGGCTACCTTCTATCTCTGACTATGTGTAGGTTAACAATTTTGAATCCAAAATGGAATTTGTGGGGTTATGAATATCTAGTGTTTTTCCCAGGTGGCCGGGATAGTGTTAAGATTTTGTGGATTATTGTAGACGATGTTCTTTATATGTTCATATTTCTTGCCAGATATAATATTGGGATCACAAATCCCATATGATATATATGTTGGAAAAACCTCTTTCTATAATGGTACCATGCACCTTGATCTTTAGAGATCTAGCAAAAGCAATTGCACAAAATTTCTCTTGGCAATATTTATCCCTACTATACCATTGAAGAAAACCCTTAAGCACCAAAGGAAAATTAGGTTCCTACAATTACGAATTAGGACATATAACCAATACGATATTGATACCTAGAAGCATCATAGCTAGTTGTTGATCCTTCAATTTGAGAGTCCCCAGTCCCATACTAAGGTGCTTTTCTAACTTCAATATATCTATCATGATATGTGACTGTTGAAATAGTTGCACCAGTCGACGTAGCTTCACCAGGATCAGTTCCTTTAAACATTGTAGGAGTTGATCCATTAATTGAACTAGTGGAAGAACCAAGAACAATATTTTAACCAATCGAAGACTCGATAATAAACTGGGGTGCTGACCCAAAACTAGTCAGCTCAGATCCATATGCAGTAAAGGTAGAAGCCCCATCTTGGAGTTTCAGGTAAATATTTCAATTCCTCCTCTTACAGGCTTGACCTCACATAATATGATATGTATAATGCAATGATGGCTTTGCCTTATCACTATTAAGGTAAACCTCATTTTTGCATTGATGTCTAGGTAAATTTTGGATATAAAGTCACCACCCACTTGATTCACGATTTACAACTCTTCTCCAACATCCTCAGTCCAATTTTATTATATATATTGTTGTAACAAAATTAACATTAAACAAATATTATATAATATAATAAAACACAAATTAATTATATTTTATATTAATCCCATTTTATAAAACTAAATGAATTTTACATTAATCTTATTTTGTAAAACTAAACAAGTTCTATAATAAATATTAAACTAAATATAAAATAAAACAAATTAACAAAATATATAAATTATAATAATAAAAATAAAACAAATATATAAAAACATAATTTCTAAAAAAAAAACTATATGCAAGTGCACCTATCAACCCACAAGCTCTCGACCCACCTTTTGATGGCATTCATGGATAATTTTTCTAAACCATGAAGATTTCATCCTCCAATTCCACAAATGACTACTCAACCGTCTTCCAAGAAATGCTCTGCAGATTTGGGTTTATTCACTGAATCACCATCATCAATTTTTTTGATCTGAAATATTTCAGGATGTTTTACCTCTTGAGAGTGCCATGAACCTCCTATTTGGGATTGAAAGCTAAAGGTGATTTCTTATTCCCATTGGGAGTGTTAGAACTACCCTCTTCGGCCTTGAAGGAATTATCAAACAAAGAGTCTATCTCTCTAGTCAAAACAACGTCTAGAATAGTACAAAATCTGCTAGAGGCTTCCAAGAAGAAGCTAAAAAGTTAAAACTCACCAAAGGGAATTTCATCCGCCGAATGAAGAACATACCCCCTTAGATATTTGATATGTCCCTATTTTGGAATATAAAAGAAAATGTAGTTACAAATCCTAACTCAGAAGTATTAAGAAAAACTTATCCAACATAGTAGGTGGAAAGACAAAGAAGCAGCAAAAATGAGATGGATAAAAGACACGGGCCAGAAACAGGTTACAGTCACAACAAAGGGAAATTTTGAACATAGTATGTACATTGTAGATGCTAGCTACCAATATTAGAGTGTAAGAAGATTGTATATTTATTTTTAACCAAACTCTATAATTTCATTCTTCTTCCCATTGATATAGTCCTTGATATTTTTAGTCCGTACAGGGCTTTCTCCAGCAAAATCATGTGCTTAATTTATGGTGTGGTTTTGTTTAGTGTATGGTTTCTTTTTATTGTTCACGCACATTAAATTTGCAATATGTAGCATAGTTTTTTTCTCATATATTGTCAGTTGTGGAAACATTTAATGACACACATAAATACTACAACATTTTGCAAGAAAACACACTGTTTTTCCTACATTAATTATATTTAGCATAAATGGAAATATAGATCAGTTTGGGGCAAAGTGTTAAATTCTAAAATTTGTTAAAAGAATTACATATTTTTTTTTCGCTAGTTAAATCAGATAATTGTTGTATCAAAGCATTTTTATCCTTGAAGTGCAAAGGCTAAAACAAAGATCCATTACCCACAGTTCAGATGTTAAAATAGATAATTGTGGGATTAAAGCATTTGTATCCTAGAAGTGCAAA
Source organism: Pseudotsuga menziesii (assembly GCA_001517045.1). NCBI lineage: Eukaryota > Viridiplantae > Streptophyta > Pinopsida > Pinales > Pinaceae > Pseudotsuga > Pseudotsuga menziesii. Next base: position 11,099 of record LPNX010976019.1, on the reverse strand, counting down.
GCCCATAACAGAGATCCAACTTCCAAAGCTTGAAACAAAGATCGATGATCTATACGTCAAAGGTCAAAATAGATATTTTTGGTATCAAATCACTTACATCATCAGATAAAATGATCACAAAAGTAAGACAATAAGACAAAAAGATACATCCAGTGTACAGAGTTTGTATACAATATGGGGGTGCGAAAGCAACTCTGAGTTAATATTTAAATTAAAATAAACAAAATAAAAGAAAAATTTCAGCCTAGATAACAAAGGTTATATAAATGTGTCATAGGTGTAGTGATAGATAACCTGCACACAAGAGGGATAAATTTATAATCACTCTGTCTAGATAAAACCAAACAAAAAGGTTATATACATGTGTCATATGTGTAGATACATAGCCTGCACACATGAGGGATAAATGCATGTTCAAGGCAGGTGTGCTGGAGGCAAGGAGGGTTTGGTGGGTTATGAGAGGAAGTATAAAAAGAAGTAGAAGAAACTATGGAGAGATTGCAAAGGATATTTTCGTGGGTGGCCCTATGCTCGATTCATCTGAGTAGGTATACATTTCTTCGCTTTCTATTCTCAAAATAATCAAACACGATACCTATTTCTCAAATTCCCTCTCAATACATCCATTCGTTCTCTCTTGGAATATGTTTACAAATCTAGAAATATAGATTTTGTTTATGTTATTGCGCCCTAGAAAACTATTCCTCGATGAAAACATATATTACATTTACATTATTTGACTTTACAGTGTTTTCGAGATTCTTTGATTTTGAATGAACATTATTTGTGAAAAAAATGTGAGATTATGAGGGGTTTGGAAATTGTACTCTTTTGATCATGCCCTTCATTTGTAATCGAATGGTAAAGTTTTGGAGAATAGAGTAGAGCAAACACAGTTGTGGAATAAGAGGAAAGTTGTGATGGAGGCTTCAAGGGGAGTTGTTGCAGATATATGGAGGAGTTTGTTCCAAATGAAAGATAGAATCATGGATAAACTTATGAATTTTCTTGTTCCAATAGAAGCTCTGGAAAATTCATGGAAATCATTGGAATCAATTATTAAGGATGTAACTCAGGCTTCCTAGGGATTGACCATGGAAGCTATGTAGGGATTTTTCCATTTCTTTCTCCTAATCATAATGGAAAGGTAAGTATCAATTATGCTAGTGCCATTTTCCATATATATCTGAGTAACTATCATAGACCCAACTATCCCATGGTCTGAGATGCTACTCGAGATTCTACACATTAGATGTGGCTTTACATGGGCTTGTCTTAGTGTCCATATTCAATGTATACAATGCACCTTGCACACACGGACATGTGCACCCATGAAGAGTTGATGAATTGTCCCACTATCACTATATTACCATGTTTCCATGTTTTTAGCAATGTTTGATCTAGGATTCATGTCATTAGATTCTCTAGTTGGAAGAATCATTATCTATCACATATAGTTGTTATAGTTGACAAATAATGCCCACTGCCTTGTGCTACTCCTTGATTGTTGCAAGCTGGTGGTAGTTCAGGAGTCTGTTTATTTTGATTCAGCAACAACAGTTGTGAAATCCATTATATTCATCCTATAAACGAATTCCTTATTGACATCACTTGCAATAAGCTTGAAGACATTGATGTCCTCTTTTGTGCAATAAAATTTTCGGAGACAGAAAATAACAAAAGGAAAGGAGAAATGACGGGTTCTCTGATAATTTATGAAATTAACCTCCCAAAAGTTCTCTTCCTAAGCAACGAGAGGAGCATAAAAAGAGAGAAAAACTCTACATGAAGCAGGGTGTTGCATTCAACAAATATTAGGCAGAGAAAATCTACACATTTTATGTATGCATCATTTGGTGGTTCCATTAATTTTTCAACCACTCTTGAATTTCTTCCATGTAATATGTTCAGTGGATTTGTTTACACTGGAAGTGTAAGCAAACTCAGCTTGTGACAAAGCAAGGTCCCACTGTGTCAAGTACCAAGTTACCAACTATACTCTACAACAAATTTATGAGACTTATGTTTACTAGCTTTGTTTTCCCTTTAGATTGTGGTTGTTAGGTGGAGCCATGTACTAAATCTTTCTATCTAACATTTGCAATAAAGCCTCCAAAAATGACACTTAAAATTGGTGATAGTATTTATGTCACAATTAATTGTATTTGTCTTGGACATACCATGCAAGCACACAACTTCTTTGCAAAATAGTTCAACTATTTTTCTACCATAAAAATTTTGATGTCATAGAGTGAAGAGGTTCATTTTAGAGAATCCACTGGCAATGAAAAAAATAGAATTTTCACCTCATCGTGTTTGAGACAATCCAAGGTTAAAATCCCTATTGATGTCAACCCAAGGCCCAAAAAAATCCATATTGAAAATATTGTTGCAATTTGGGTAGTTCAGGAGTTTGTTTATTTGATTCAGGACTGGCTACTATGAAATCCCTCTTGTTCTTCCTGTAGATGAACTCCATTCCTAATTTCACTTTCAATAGGATTTAAGAGTTTCATGTTCTCTTAAGCACTATCAATTTTCCAGAGATAGAAAATAACAAGAGGAAGGGAGACATAACATGAAGACATATTGGCTACATTTAGTGGTGTTTGGGCCTCATACCAGCAATATACCTCCAATCATGGGCTGATATGGACAACAACAAAACCTTTTGGGAACCTTTGGGGGGGAATTTGTACAATAGTAATGAAGCATCATCTATGTAACTTGGGAATTGGGACAACCATATGAGGTCGCATACCCATATAAGATCATGTTCTATGCATAGTTTGGGCACTATTTCTCACTTCTTCCTGCATTTGAATAATCACCAGCCTATTGCATATATTTAAAGGGACCCATTTTTTATGTATAAGAGTTTAGCCCTAGAAAATGTAAGCTTTGATTAAGTTAATAGTAAGCTGATTTGAAGGATAAATTCCTGATGTGTGTAATTGTTTTACACATATGCTATTTACTTTCTAGATATTGTGTGATTTGTGCTATGAAAAAATTAACATTTTTTTTATTGAGAACATAAGGACAGTAGTTAGCTAGGGATTGTAATTTTAATAGCAACTCCCCTAGAGCCACAAACACCCACATATCTTAGTTTGTCTTTTTAAAAGTCAAGTCTTCATGGTATCTAGAGTTAATGGAAGCATTATTTCATGGATTTCATGTTTCTTTGTGAGGAAAATAAGGTGATGCTCAGAATTAACATATTGAAAAGCACATGGAAATGGCCAAATCATGAAAGTCATCATTTATCCATCCAAGGGTGTGACAACCCCAAAGGTGGAGAAGCACAAATCACTTCCTTAAAGAAGTGAATAACTTCCTATTTGTTGTCCTTTTTAGTGGCCACTACTTGTTCTTGATCATGCTTAAACTCAAATTGGATCCTTGTAAGATCCTTGTCTAGATAGATCTTGTTAGGGAGCAACAATATCCTCTTTTTAGCCCAGAGAACTTTGAAGTGATAGGCCTAGAATTTGATGTCACCCAAGTTGTTTCCAAATTAATATGTTTCAGTTCAAGAGTATCATGGAGAAACACTTGACCAGTCTGTAAGGGATCAGACGAGCAAGGGAGACAATTTGAGTCCAAGCTCCTTCGAATACCTGGATTTCTCTTTGAAATTTTTTTGCACATCCAATTCAACAAGAGGTGGAACATTTTTCCATTTAAAAACATGTAATAATGAGCTATGTTTAGCAATTTGATTTGCTCTTGTCCACAAAAATTATGTTGATCCAAGTGCCATTGCAATATCTGCAGCATTGACATGAAACATGACACTCCCAGTGACAAAGATGGGATGAAAGATGTGATCAATCTAGTAGATTTGAAGTAGCAATTAAAGCCTTTTGTTTTATGCCAATTGTCTCTTTGAGAAATGAGGCCAAGTATTTATGTGTTAGATGCAGAGTCTGGAGTTTCCTCTTCTATTGTGCTGATATCTTTACCCTATGTGGATCCCAATTTTACTTTCCGTTCCTCTTCTACCTTGATTTCTACTTATAGTGTGACTATGCAGTAGGTTATTCTTACATTTTATAGAATATAGATCGATATAGTCATTTACATTTGTTTTTTCTTTGATGATTGCTTTTATGTATATTGTTTTATTGTGCTTTTAGATTTTAGGAGTTTGTTTTGAATTCTCATTGTGTCCCATTGACCTACTTTATTTTCGTTATTTGTTGAGACTCATCATTAATAAATTTATTTTATCTAGTTAGCTATAGTGTTTGTAAAGACAACAAGATCTTTCTCAGATCTTGCAAATGTGGCACCTGAAAATGAAAATTTTCTGATCTGGCCCCCCTTAGGAAACATAGTCTACATGCCCTATCATTATGAGAGATATTGTGATCTGTCTTAACTCGTAATTTGTGAGAACACTCCCTCATCCTCCCAAGAGGGATCATAAGTCTATGTGACCAGCTCCCATAAATGACAGAGACAAACATCAAGACCTACAAGAAATGTTTTGCATATAAGGCCATATTGGTGCGAAAGGTTGAGAGGGATAAACCCAAGTAACTTGGATAAAATTTGGATGGACATGTCTTCACTAATATGATCTTTTAAGATATTTATCTCTCTATAAACTGCTGGTAGATGTCTTCCCTATTCTGATCGGTTAAGGTAGATTAGATTTTGTTAGAACTTATGAATTCAAAGTTCAGTAAATTTTTTTATTGTCTTTCAACAAGAGACCAAATGTTAAACACAGATACCCAGTGGTTAATATGAATGAAGATCATGACTTGCATTATGGGGTTCGCCTTCTCAGATATATTATTTAATATTTTTGTTTGTTTATGGTTTCTTTCTAGTATTCAATGCCTCAATTTCTATCATATTTGGTTATGGTGGTGGTTCTTGTTTATGTATATTTTTGAGGTATTTGGTAGCTGACCTGTAAGACAATGATTTCTTTGAACTAGATCTTGCTGATATTTTTGATGTTTTGGCAAGACATTTCTGACAAAAAATGGGAGATGTCACATATATTTACTATACAAACATTTTTAACAGGATAAAACATGAGTGTAAATGTTGTGTCTTGCTAGCTAGAAAACAATTAATATGTTAGTATGAAAAAAATAAGTTAAACAGAAAGTTTACTGGGTACATACATAGAATTGTACACTATACCAATTGGAAACAAAAACTATGGGCTAGGTACTTATAATGATTTCTTCCATGTAGTGGTTCTATCTCAATGGTTTGAGTAGAAAATGTGGGTTCTGGTGATGGTAAATAATAAAAAAATTACAGTTTTGTACTTTAATAAATTGGATTGCAAAATCTATCGGATAATCACCTTGTCATGCTTCATTGGATGATGTCTGCACCAATGTAACATAGTTCTCATGGTATAGTTCCTATGAACTTAAGTTTCTCCTTCCTAGAATTTTAACAACCTTAAAAACTCTTAAAACTTCCAATGTTGTTGAAATTTTTTTTGCACGTTTCTTGACAAGGTAGCAGTGGTCAAAGCAGAGGATGGGATAACAAGAGTAGATCTAAAAAATTGATGGTATATGTACAGTAACTGAAGTTGATGATTTTAGGTGAATATTATGCATGCTTCCAATCTGCCATTGTATATTGGGTTGTGGTCACATAGATGACATACCTTGTTGAGCAAGATGCCACAATGGACATGAGACTAGTTGGTGGCTTCAACATATGTTTAGGAATCTCTATTACTACTTGGTCATGCAAGGGATGGCCCCCAAATGTACCTTGGGAGAGGGATAAATATCCCTATACTAGGAGGGTGTGGGAGAAGAATGGTACATCCCCTATTGTCCCAGTGATTTCCTTAAAAAAAAGGATGTTTTCCCTAGTCCTTGGGTTGGGGAATTGCTGGGGATGCCTCCCTAGTGAAACTATAAATCCAAATCTTATAAAAAAGAATTTTTTATGGTTAATGCATAGCTCCTCAATTTTGAATAAAATACTTAATAGGATGGCCATTTCTCTTACTAACTACTCTCCCCTAATCCACATGAAGGACCAAACTGGAACTAGTGAGTATGAGACTTATTCCATTCGTTTTAGTGATTATTAATGAGTATCATAACTAGATCTTGTAGTGACTATTAGTCTATTTCATATTCTTAGTCAGCAACAACTTGGGTTTGATTGACTCTATGAAGTTACGAACAGTTAGGCTACGTACTGATCCAGGTCCTATGGGAAAGAACATTCATTAAGAATAAATTGGATTTTTGAGGTTTAATTTCAAACTAAAACCAGTATGTATTTAATAATACATACCTTATTTTCTTTTTTTGTGGAATATGGATCCCCTGAAATTAAGATTTAGTATCAAGTTGCATTTGGCATAGGTGTATTAAATTAAGTTTTTTTTTCACAATCCAATTTGTAATTTATTAGCTTGGATTAATATGCTTCCTAGATTGTTATTTAAGTTTCCATACATGAAACCCACAATCGGATTTTTGAGGTTTAATTTCAAACAAGAACTAGTATAGCTTATTTTCTTTTTTTGTGGAAATTGGATCCCCTGAAATTGAGATTTGGTATCAAGTTTCATTTGGAATAGGTGTAATAAATTATGTTTTGTTTTCACAATCCAACTTTGCGACCTATTCCCTTCGATTAATATGCTTCCCAACTTGTTATTTGAGTTTCCCTGCATGCAACCCACACCTTGGGTTACTGTCTTTCCTTGGTATAAATAACTAATCATAATGAATTGTTTGCTTGCTTTACAATCAAGATATATTCTTGATTCGATGCAAGCAGAGAGTTAATTCTCATCCAATGTGGTAGAGAGCAGTATTGGGTAGTACGAGTGAGGTGATTGAGGGGAGGGATCATGTTGAATGCACTACAGTTGAATCCCGGCTCACCATGCCTCCTATTAACTCAACGTGGCCACCTTTCCTACTTCCTTCAGCCACCTATCCATGCCATGCTGTTGTAATCTCACATATCACGGTTCAACATTTGTTAGAGGGAATATGGCCACCTCATCATGATGGCCTCCTGTTTTTGCTTGTTCAGCACCTTATTTCTAGTTCAAAGTTCCATGAGATCAAGTATATTCAACTTTATCTAGTTGTGTTTTATGCTTGAATATGTCTTTTCAAGGGAAACATTACAAGGGGCTCTAACAAGTGAATTTTTGATATTTTTCATTATTTTATTTATTATTTTGTTGGGTTTTAATTTATAAAATGAAACCTTAGATTTTGATTAAATGCTGATCAATTGACAAACTCTTGTTTCCCACGCAGTGGTTCTTCTGGTTGCTCGATCTGACACCCGTTTCGGCACTCACTGAGCATGTATTGATTGGTTCAGATATTTGGGGGATTCATTTGTCCAAAATTACTCATGGAATTTATGCTTGGTCGTTTCAATATGGATTATGAGCTATCATTCATCATTCAAATGCTTTATTTCCTCTAGAAGTTGTGGCCTTAATCTCAAGCAATCTGGCAATGGCATTCCCGTCATTAATCAAAAACCAGATTTCGGGCTCAATTTCTGAGAAATCGGTGGGGAATTAATCAAAACGGTTCAAAACCCACTTCATAAATGGCCCCGTTTACCCCTAATCAAGTGCAATTTTCATAATTTCTGAACGAATGTGGAGAAATCCTTTCCGGAACAGACATGGTTTTTCCAGATTTTGGTGTTGGTCATTTTCTGGGTGGTTGCAGGAATTTCTGATTTTTGGGATGGATCTTATCCATCTATTGATGTATAGATAAATCCTTAGAAGGACGATACAGGGGAGAAGACTCTGTAAAACTGTGATTTTTAATTAATTGATCAACAGTTGCATTTTCTTCCCTAAAGCTTCAGTTTCAGATTCATAGGTGTTGAAGGCAGGGCCCACCTTCAACTCTGACTATCTGTGTATAGCGTTGTTTTTACTACTGTAAGTAAAGTTACACTGTATATTTTGATACTGTATTTTATAGATGTATGCTAATGGTTTTTAATAACTTGTGATTTGGGAATGAAATTCATGCTTACATTAAGCTAGTCGATGTCATTAAAATATGTGTGATGAGTTTGATTGCATTATTCAACATTTTTTGGATAAAATAGCTACCTTCAGCTTTGTCTACAGGTTCGATTTGGTAGGGTAGTGAGAGTTGGATTTGGATTTCAGATTTCTTTTACTTCCAGGAGTGATACTGATGATTGAATGGTTACAATTTTTGTCTAGAATTCTTTTAGATCATAGAGTTTACAAGGCTGTGGAGTGTTTCAAAGGGTTGTATTGCTTTAAAGAATTTAAAAGAACTTGCAGCATTTATTGAATTCACAGAGGCTTTAGAAGAATATAGAATTTGCAAAGATTTTAGCTTATAGAGTTTATAGGGTTTTCAGGATAGTATTTCAAACTGGTTATATAGAGGATTGGAGTGATGTTTTGTTTATTTCATGATCTTGGATGAAATTAAAAAGAAGAATCATAGTTCATTAATATTTAACATCGTTGTTTCCTATGGTTTGAAGATAAGTCTCGTAGGATAGGAAAATGAGAGTGAAGTGTGTGTTGTCTGAATTGTTCTAATACATTTTTGTGAGCATAGAATGCAAGTAGAGTGTATCCATTGTTAGCAGAAAGACAAATTTAATTCTACTAATTGTTTGTGAATGATAAGTGTTTGTATTAATTAGGGTTAAGAAGAGTCATCATGTTAGTATAAGATTCTTTATGGGTGATGAGTGTAGTCTTAGATGCAATGTTAAAAAGGTATAAGACCACTAGGATTGATAAAAAAATATTCATTTTGTAGGTAGGTTTGAAAGCAGGGTTTCCTTTAATGAACTATTTACTTGCTTGGTTGCTTGTTTTAAGGAATAGATCAATAACTAGCATAATTTGAGATCGTTGTAGATTTCATTGGATTTGACAATTTTGTAGACTGTAAAACAGGGCTCAGTAAGCTGATTCCCTTTCCTTAGATTAGACTTAACCACCTTTGGTATTGATTATTTGATAGAGTAGTTAGGTTCATAAAGCACATTCATTTTCTTTGTACATGAGCAAACCAAAATTACCCTAGGCATGAGCTTGGAACCATTTTACCTTGTAGTGTAGGAAATCAAAGTTTATGTGTCCCGGTTGATAATTAAATCGAAGGTAAATTAAGTAGTAATAATTTTACCCACCATTTTCGCGCCGTTGCCGAGGAGTTGCTCCAAGGTAAGCTGGTATTTTGCTCATTTTCTACGAATTTGTTGGTTGTGAAGTTCAGGTAGATAGGGGTAGATAGGTTTCCTTTACATTACACAACAAGGTGGAGGGGAAATGATAAGACACAAAGACGAATTCACTATGGGATTCCCATGGTGTAACAGCCTGACACATCCACTTTAGTGGGTTGCCCCAAATCCTTGTTGTTTCCTTCTCGTAAGTGTGTTTGCTTTTTCACATGTTTGATTTATTTTGCTGCAAAAGTGTGTTTACCTTTCCTGTAAGGCGTGTTTACTTTCTTGCAATTTAATTTCATGCAAGTGTGATTTTCTTTTTGCAAGTTTGGGTGTGTTTACTTTCCGCAATTTAATTTTAAAGAGTGTTTTATTTTATGCAAGAGTGGTGTGTGTTTGATTGGCGTAAATATGTTTTTAATGGTAGATCGTCTTGATTAGAATCAGTTAAAACACAAATAAAAATAAAAACTTGGGTGCTGTAAGAGCCCCAGACACTAATCCTTGTGCGAGACATGAACAAAACAACCGACAAAAATATTGGATTCAGAAGTAACCATCAATTTGGGAAAACTTTCTCAATCCTAGATGTAGTTGGGAATTCTTCTTATCAGGTAGAACATATCCTGAAAGCAGTTAAGAGTTTATCTACCTCTCCTAACATAACAAATGAATCAAAGTCCCAAGAGCCACAAAAAATATTCCTTGCCAAATTGCAGAGGAAATTGACAACTTGGGGATTACATCTGATGGAAAGCAGCCTAAAATTGAGGAGGTATTAGCAGATCCTCTATGTACTTCCGAAATCAATCAATAAAAAGAAGGGGATATACATGACATGATGAAGGAAGGTGAGTACCAGGACCACTTTGAAAGTTGGTACCAAGATGTGACCAGACTACAACGCCATTTCCTCCTTCAACACCTTTTGTTGCAGAAGCAAGTAAGTCGGTTGGTTCTCCATATCCAGGTAATCATTGAAACAAATTTTTCATATGTGGATAAATGTATATTTCTAATCTTACTTCGCACTTGGTTACATTGGAAGAATTCATATACTTGAATAGAAATGTTTTCTTTCTTCTTAGGTAGAATAGGAAAATATGTATATAAATAAAAAAGTTGCATGTTTAGTTTAGAAATTAATGCAACTTCATTGTTTTTCTTTCTTTTCAATAAAATGATAAGATCTTTAACCAGAATTTATACCTTCTCTCCAATCCATACTTTCAAAAAATTTATTATAACAGTAGCTCATAGCCTGTAAAAAGGAAAAATGCCAGAGGGTAATATGAAATTGTGATTGTTTTTAATAATGGTTCTGTAAACATAGGACCAATTGGTGATGAACAAGTTGCATTTGTGGTGATGGACACCAGTTAAAGGTATATCATAAATCTTCTTTCTAAGTAAGAATTCATTCGAAATATGAATTAGCAATCTGAACTAGAGCTGGTAGGTGAAGAAATGACTTCTTCATCCCCTACTTTCTTGCAGTGACATCCAATAAAATTGTTTCTTTGTACATATGTACAGGAGTTTTGTTATCAATAGGTTCTTTTGAATGATGCAGGTATTCTTTTTGGGTAGGTTCAGGGTATTTTTTTTTGGGTTAAAAAAAAAACAAAAAGGGAAGTCTTTCTGTTATTGTTCCTACTTCAGCCCATTGATTCCTTTTACAAAGAATTTTCAAGGACTGTGTTAATTTGAATTAATTACTGAGTTTCATTGGGTAACTGGAATGCTTGTGTCAAGTAAATAAAGTGTGTGCTACTCAGTTTTTTTTTAGACTTTTCCTCTTTATTCATACAAGTACCTATCCACCTAGCACTGCCTCCATCAGTGATTTAAGCTTCAAAGGGGTTTTTACTTATGAACTC
>LPNX010976015.1:0-39449 GCA_001517045.1 Pseudotsuga menziesii | reverse complement strand
TTATAACAAAATGTACTATTAATAATATTATAGCAACACAAAATGACAATGTATATGTCTCTCACATTAATATCATTAATTATAATCCGATGATGATGATGATGATGAACACCCCCTGAGACCAAAATTTGGTCCATCAGACCTAAAGAAATGAATTATTTAGTTTCTTTTTAAATTGTATTCCTATGCTCAAAGAGCTTGGAGAGTAGCTTCTCGAACTCACTATAATTTTGACATGTTAAAAGGCTAGGAAGGTCAGTATTGCAAAAAATATTATGAAACTGAGATCTATTGTGGGTGTACGTAGGGAACTCTAAGAGGAAGTGATTTTCATCCTCAATGTTCATATTCTCACAGAGATGGTAGATCCTTTCCACCCATGGTGTCTTAGGAACTACCCAACGACCTATTTCACTATGGAGCTCATGTAGAGTTTGTCATCTTGGATATATTAATTTTTTTCTTTGAACTAGTTAAACATACAGATACTTTTGATCTTCTAGAGTAGGGTTGATGACTTCCTTATAACATCTTAATTTTCTTTTTGCCTCTAAATCTTTCTCACACCACATTTTCTCTTTAAACTTATAAGTAACAATATTTTTAATGTTATTAATATTTTTCTATGCAACATTTTCATCGATCTCCCAATAGTCTAACCAGGCCCAAGTATCTTTATACCAGCCTCACTTGACCCGTAGGTGGTTTGCGATGGAATTTAACGCTACCTTAGGAAGTCTACGATCTCCCATGTTATTGATTATGTGCTTGTACAATAGGATCCTAGTCATATCTAGGCACTTGATAGGAGAAAGACCCACTTCTATAAGGAGAATGGGGTAGAATGTATTTCTTGTAGTTTTGAGGTTAAATACATTATAAAATGCTTCTGGATTTGCTCAAACTTTCTCCAGGATTCTCTAGAGATGCTACAACCCTAAAACTCACATCCATACAAGATAACAGGAGTGACTAAATTTTCAAAGAGGAGCTTCGTTTTATCCCATATCACAAGGTTTGCTACTTTACAATGATTTTCAAGACCAAAATAAGCTTCCCACCCTCCATTAATCATTTTGTCAATGCTATAGTTCCATTTGAGCTTGTGATGAATATCAATTCCTAGAGATTTGTAAGAAGACACTTTCTCCAAGGTGCTATTGTCATACACAAAATTAGTATAAGTGTCCTTATTGGATTTGATAATCATTACTTTTGTTTTGTCAATTTTAACAGTCATGCCCATGGTATAATCCTTAAGAAGTCTTAGTTTCTTATCAAGATCAGATGGACACCTAGCAAGAAGAACAATATCGTTGGCATGGAGAATAAGGATGATGACTATTCCAGCTAAGATCGTGCCTTCACAACCTGCTTCCTCTAAAGAGCCTTGTAGCTTATCGATGTAAATTCTAAATAGGGTAGGGGAGAGGGGGAAACCTTGTTTAAATCCGATATTACACTTAATATCTTTCGAGCACCCCTCGTTTCTCTTAAACTTGGCAATGAAATTCTTGTATAACCTTATTGTGGAAGCTCTCAACTCGAAAGGAACCTTTAGCACTTATAATCTGTTCCACAGGTTATTTCTAGTTACCATATTGAAATCCTTTCTAAAGTCCACAAACCAAAAAAAGAGATTGTATTTATCATTACGACATTCCTCCACAATGATCCTAAGCGTAACGAGGTGCTCTATTGTTGAGTGTTGTCTTCTAAAACCTGCCTGGCCTTTAGCCCACTTACCTTCACTTTCAAGCCATAAGGTGATCTTATTTTCCATATAACTTATGTAATGTCCCCAAAATTTGAAAAAAAAAATTAGACTACTTAATTACTACCTGAACTGGACATTATCTTAGCTTATGCAAAATGTGTCGTACGTGGTTTATTGCACTGAATTGTCATAAGTTGTTCTTACCTTCTTCTAGATATTTTCCCTGATGTGGTTATTTGTGTAATTCTATATTGTCGTTATGTTACATTGAATCTGAGTTAGATGGTTACGTTTTTACATGTATGTATGTACAGGCATTTGCTTACTTATTGTTTATAATGTTTGATTATTGTTTTATGGATAAAGTTGACTTAACTTGTATTGTTAAGGGGTGGAGTGTTGGGACTTGTATCCCTTGTAGAAACACCTCGAAAGGTAATTAGTTTTACTTGTTTCAAGGTTTACTTAGTTCTTTATGGAACTAATGCATTTCTCTCGTTGTTTTGTGCAGGTGCACTTGATGACAGAAAACTGACTATAAAAGTGAAATGTAGACATACTGCCTATGCTTAACTACCTCACGGCTTGGATGACGAACAAAAATATAGTCCTATCTTAGTGATTATTATTACGATCGTTAGCGTTGTTGTTCACGCAAAGATGGGTTTACTTATGCCTATGTTTGCACTGGTTACCATTATTACTTATGGTCTTAAGACCTTGATTTAGTTAAACATATACTTAACTTTTGATATGGTTTATTTGGCATTGTATAAGGCTTAATATATTAAATCATAGTTGTATGTTAATAAAGGTCCTTGTGTATAATGTTGAAGGCATATTGTAAGACATTCATGGCATATTACATATGCCATGAATTATGGCTTTCTCCTAAGTCTATGATACCACAGTTGGGGTTTATGAATTACATCATGGATATTTGTCACAACATGTTTTGGTGTGGCATGAGCTATCATGACTTGGGGTTTGGATTTCACGCAATGGAGCACAGGGTAGAAGAATTATTGTGCCTTGGGAAACGGGGGTATCAAGCCCTAATCTTGGACTATCATGGAGGTATGAGTCATTTGCATTTCTGTTGGGTGAGATTTGTTTGGCTCTCTGGTTATATGCTCCATGGCATGAGGTCTAGTGTTCAACTATGTGTGGGAAGGTACGTCCTTCATTCTAGTTTTGCATCTTTTTTTCCATGCTTTGTTTTCATTTCGGAGGCTTGGTATACTCCTCATCCTTCATTCTTAGTTTTGCAGGTTCCAGGGCCTTCACTACGTGGGTAACGGTCTTCTAGGTGGTCGATGCATTACCCTTCATGGGTAAGCCCTGTTATAAACAAGTTTAAAACTTGTTTCTCTTCCTGTGGGTGTTTTGACAGAGCTTTAAGCTTGTCATTTGAATGTATGCACGCTTTTAGGTTAAGGATTGTGAAACAATATGGGTCTGTCTGTAAAAAGAGACAAAGCATCTAGAGATGCGTATAAGATTTAGGGTTTTTTTTGGGTTTGGAGCCTTTGGGTCGAGGTTGTAGTGAATCAGCTCTATAAATGAATACTCTTTTGATAATGTTGGTTGTGGTGATTATTATAGACTATGTGTTTTGTTAATATGTTGGGTTTTGGTAAAATGGTAACAACACCGTTGCTTGCAATGGTACATTGGCTTGTAAATGCGCCTGTGTAAATTCTTATATGAAGTATAGTGGTTACATTATAAAGCATTCTTTACCGTGTGTATAAAACATGGTTACATTTCTTACCTTGGCACTATTTGGCTCTATGTAAACTTGTTTTTATAATTTAAGTTCCCTATGTGGATATTTTAGCAACGATGTTTTCCTTTAGAGCCTTGCCATTGTTGGCAATGGAATTCTTTCCATACAACATAGCGACTGTGTTGATTATTGTTATTCGTCGTGTTTATTTGGAAATTTCTGTGAGCCACAAAATGGATACATCGTGTAAATATATTAGGGTTTTTATTTCTATGTAGAGATATACTAAAATGTTTTACAGCTTATATAATGAGTGGTTACTTAGAGTATTGAAATGTTGACAGGGCAACGATTTTGATCCATGGTTTGTTTTTTGTTTAGTGTAGACTGTGTAGAATATTTATGAATTGTTCCAGCGTTAAAACGCTACCAACAAATCCCACAAGATTCGATGTTGGTTACTTTTAAATGCATTTTGGATTTGGAAATCATGAGCTTCGCAGGACTCGATCCTGGGCTATGATGGGTGTAAATGTTATGTATGTGGATAAATTGGCTGGGCATTCATGCCCATAGTATTCGATCCTGTGACCTTTGGATTTATACGATATATGTTAATGAGTTTTTGTGACTAAGTTAGGGTTGATTTTATTATGTGGACAAACTCTTTTATGAGATAGCCTAGCTTGATACTTGATATATTTGTTTATAATATGTAAAATATTTGGTTATAGTTTTGTTTTATAATATTTTTTCCAGAGATTAGATTATTACTGTAGATCATATCTGGTTGATTTATATTAAATTAATATAAACATGCTAGCAATATGAAATCTACCAGCATAGATAATGTACATAGGCTCTGTTTTTATTTAGTTCTAGGTTTTGGAAATGAAACTAAAGACAGGGAATAAATTGCACACATGAATTAGAAATAAAAACATAAACCCTTAAATTATTAAACATGAAATTAATTACATAAATAAACTAGAAAAAAAATCCTTAAATACTTGGTCGGGAAATGAATTGCAGAAATGAACTAGACAATGAAACCTTTACATTAATAGCCAGGAAAAGAACTACAGAAAAGATAACCTAGTTTATAGTAGACAGTTACTATATAATTATTCAGAATTCAATCAACTTTAGAATAGTAAGACTAGTACAACATGCAACAGAAAAATCAAGAACCTCATACCTGCAAGATGAAGCTGTTTCAATGGATGAAATCCTGGACACTCAAACACCCGGTATTAACAAATTCATAGGCATATATGACCTTTGTCTAGATAACCGAATCACTTGGGAACTACCACGTTCCACCCAATCATGACCCAGAACCATTCCTGGTTTAAATCTAATTCCCGCGGAGCTAGTTCCCACATGCAAGTAGCTTAGAGATCCTAAGGTAAGGCTTCCTTAACTGGGATATTAGGTTCTGAATCAATTCTCCTTTTTCCTCTAAGGAAAAAATATTCTCCAATAACTCTCTGGAGAATAATCAAGTAGAATTATGGAATCCCCCAAAAGGATATATGATCTCCAAGCATCTCTCTAACTTGGGTTTTTATAGGAAGATTTTTCAGTCAAAGGGGCAGTTAAATAAAGAATCATTTGATTTCTTGATTTAACATTTTTTATTTAATTTAGGCACTTTTAATATTTAAATTAGGAACTTTTAACTAGTTCCTATTTGGACTCTTGTAGGTATTTTAATATTTAATTATATTTAATAATAATAATAATATATGGGACCTTTCTTTATTTCTTATAGCTATTAGTATTATTACTATGCTTACTCTTTATACATATAATGTATAAAATACAAACACACACATATACATATACATACATACATACATACATACATACATACATACATACATACATACATACATACATACATACATACATACATACATATATATATATATATATATATATATGATTTGTTAACATTTTGTTTTTAGGTATCATATAATAGGATCCTTAAACTTATGACACTTTTTTATTGAGGCCTTCAGGTAGAAGGTTAGGTCTACTAGGGTAGGAAACTCTAAACCTCCTTGCATGTTAGATTCCCTTGTATAACATGGTAATTCTTAAGTATTTGATGAGATACAGAAATTCAAAATTTCATTTAATCACTTACAATTAAGTTATATTTGATCAATGTTTTATTTGAGTCGTTTTCACTCGACATACTAAATTCTTTTTAAGTAACTCCTAGTGCTTACCCAGAGCCCCTACTTAATGTTAAAAATAGGGAGTTACAAACTTAGTGTGATTCCAGAGCTCCTCGCTCAACACTAATGCTAGGATGTAACTGTAGGATACACCTAGGGATACAATGGCCAAGGATACAATGTTCCAGAGCTTATGATCAACATCAACTTGGAAGGATCTGGGGATTATGCCCAACACTTCTAATTTATCTTTTCATGTGCAACACAAGGTTTCTCTTAACTCATGTGCTCCAAAGCTTATATCTCAACACACATGTGCTCTAGAGCTTCTCACTCAACACAAACATCAAATACTCATGTGCTCCAGAGCTCCTCGCTCAACAAAAAAATCTCATCAATTATGTGCTTTAGGATCCACGCCCAAGACATGAAATCATAGATAAAACATATGTAATTGGATTATGCCCAATATATCAAAAAAATAATCATGTTCATATGCAGTGGGGTCTTAAACAAAATATACCAACTAAATATCAAAGTAACATCATAATCAATGGGACTTATTCCCATAAGTGTTAGGTCAAAATTTGGGATAATACATCCCTCCCCGCTTAGAAGAACACCATACCTGGTGTTCTAGGGACTCGGATTGAGATCATGAAACAAGGTGGGGTAATACTTTCTCATGGTGGCTTCATTCTCCCAAGTAGCCTCATCAGCCTAAAAGTCCTTCCATTGCACTTTCAGCTGGACTATGGTGTGCTTCTTGAGCTGCACCTCTCTCTTGTCCAATATATGAAGGGGTTCAGGGGGAAAATCCCCTTCATGTTCCACCTATAATAAGGACCAATCAATCACATGTTTAGTGTCATAAACATATTTATTTATTAAAGATGCATGGAAAACATTATGGACTCTTATGTGAGTGGGTAACGCTAGTTCATATACCACTGGCCCTCTCTTCACCAATATCTCAAAGGGTTCACCAAATCTAGGTGCTAACTTACCACACCTTCCCAAGCTCAACGAGCTTCATTTTTCTTTTACTTTCAAGTAAACATGGTCTCCTATTTGATAATATTTATCTTTTCTTTTCTTATCCGCGTAGATTTCCTCGAGGTCTTGTGCTTCTTTTAGGGTTCACCTGGACTTTGGTAACCAATTTTTCCAAGTCCTTTAACAAGTCATGCCTCAACATTAGCCGATCCACTGGGATATCCCAAGTAACTGGTTTCCTACAATTTTTTCCATAGAGTACCTTTAAGGGACTCATCTTGGATGAAGTCTGGTATCCGTTGTTATATGCAAACTCTGCAAGATGCAGGTAATCTTCCCGCTTGGTGGGGTTGTTCATGGCATACATCCTAAGCATGTACTCTACAATCTGGTTTACCTATTTTGTCTTCCCATATATCTGTGAGTGGTAAGCAGTACTAAATTTCAACTGTGTCTCTAATCCAGAGAATAAGGATCTGCAAAAGTTCCTGGTAAACTTAGTATCTCGCTCTGAAATGATTGCCTTGGGTATCTCGTGCAATATAAATATATTTATCAAGAAGATATCAACAATGTGTACTTCCTTGTAGGTTGACTTCAGTGGAATGAAGTGTGCTGCTATTGACAATTTGTTAACTACTACAAAGATAGAATCATTTTACTTCTTACCCTTAGGTAGACCTGTGATAAAATCTATACTAATGATCTCCCACTTCCATTCTAGAATGAGTAATGGCTGCACCAACCCCGAAGAATGCTGGTGCTCAGCTTTGACCAGATGAAATTCTTGGCATTTTGTGATAAACAACGTTATGTCGACCTTCAACTTAGGCCAACAAAAGTGTTTCTTAACTAAGGATATCATCTTTTGATATCCTGGATGCCCCTAGTAGGGTGTACGATGAAATTTCATGAGGATGGTGGACCTAATGTACCCTCCTTTTGGAACGTACAATCTCTCCTTGGTGGCATAGATGTCATGTTTCGTCTACCTTGTACTATTTTTGTTGTTGAAACAACCTGTCCTCTTAGCCCTTCTTAAGGATTTCAACATAGAAAGGGTCAACTCTGTTGGGCATTCTAATCCTCTAGTGTAAATTAGAATCAGTTTAACTTAAAGTCACCTCACATATCATATGAGTTCGTCGGCTCAAAGCATCAACAATCTTGTTCTCTTTTCCCTTTATATGCTTTAGCTTGAAATGGTACTCACTAAGGAAATCCAACCATCTAGCTTACCTGACATTCAAATCCGATTTCTCAAATATACATTTCAAATTAATATTGTCTATATTTAGAAGGAATTTCCTTCCCATCAGGTAGTTCCTCCGCATATTCAAGGCGTGGATGATGGCTGCTAAATCAAGATCATGAGTGGGGTAGTTATGCTCGTATTTGTTTAACTTTCACAATTCATAAAATATCGCGTAATCATTTTGTAAGAGGACTCCTCGACTCTCCTTCCTTGCTTGCATCCGTGCAAACAACGAAATCCCCATCGGGATCAGTAATTTGTAGGATCAAGGAGATCATCAAAAATTGTTTAATCTTTTGAAATCTTTCCTCACACTTGGTCGTCCATTAGAACTTGTTTTCCTTCTTTTGCAAAGCGGTCATGGAACAAGCTATCCTCGATAAGTTCTCAATGAACTTCTGGTAATAAGTAGCTAATCCCAAAAAGGATCTAATGTCGATGGCACTAGTAGGGGTAGGCCAATATTCTATGGCTTTAATATTTTGTGGGTCCACATCCATCCCCGTCTCGGAGATGATGTGACCCAAGCACTATATCTGTGGTTTGTAAAAATCACATTTATTAAACTTGGTGTAGAGTTGGTGTTCCCGTAACACATGTAGCACTACGCAGAGGTGTTCCTCATGTTCCTCTTTACTCTTAGAGTAAACTAGGATGTCGTCTATAAAGACCAAAATAAATTTATCTAGGAATTTACTAAATATAATGTTCATTATACACATAAGTTTACAAGAGCATTGGTCAACCCAAATGGCATCACTACAAACTTGTAGTGGTCATACCTTGTACGAAAGATGGTTTTGTGAATATTCTCAACGTGAATATGTACCTGATGGTCCCCAGATCATAGGTTAATCTTTAAAAATATCTTGGCTCCTCCTACTTGATCGAACAAGTCATCGATCCTAGGGAGTGGGTATTGGTTCTTGATAGTCATTTTGTTAAGCTGACTGTAATTGATGCGCATATGCATCATTCCATCCTTCTTATTTATGAAAAGTATTGGTGCTCCCCAAGGGGACACACTTGGCTGGATATATCCTTTCTCAATCAACTCCAGCAACTGCAGTTTGAGTTCCACCAACTCTGGTGTGCTCATGCGATAAGGGGCCTTTGAATCCGGAACTGATCCTGGTGTTAGTTCTATGGAAAAATCTAAGTCTAGTTTCGGTGGGTGGTAATCCTAGAATTTCCTTAGGAAATACGTATTTGAAGTCTACAACAACTAGAAAGTCCTCGATGTTAGTTTTTCAACATTAAGCTAGCATTATTAGGATCTTTAACTGAGATAATAACAAGCACAGCAATTAAACACAAGAGACAATGAGCACAATGTTTTTCCTCTGGGAAACCATAAAGGAGAAAACCCCGCAAATTCCTCAGAGATAGAATCAACACCAAAATAGAAAAGCCCAAAACAGTAAGTGACCTCCCGACAGTAGTAACCTTCTTCTTGTCTAGCCCCAATGTCTTCTCCTTCCTCAACTATGTGCTACACTTGAGTCTGTATGAGTTGTGTCTAAATAGAGACTCCAACTCTCTATTTATACTAACCCCAGCATGACTAAAAACCTATAAGGGCCAACCTCTACTAGGAGAGTCTAATAACCCTAGTGCCCTGAAAATGCGGGGACTTTAACCCTTAGACAATCGGAGGGTTACCCACAATGACTTGACATGACTTGTTTACATAATAGATCCTCCTGATCGAAACATCAAGTCATGACAACATGACTCAATTACATAATATATACATCCTGGAATAAACATCGAGTTACAAGACATAAGATACATAGACGAATACATTCCAAACTTACAAATACATCAACACTCCCTCTTAACTAGGAAGGTATTCTTTTGACACAATTTTCAGCGCTGGTCTTCTTCTCTGTATCAACTGGAACATCTCATCATCTTCAAGTTTTCTTAGTCTTCAAGTATTCTTCGTCTTTGAGTCTTCTTTGTCTTCGAGTCTTCTTTGTTTTCAAGTCATCTTCTTCTTCAAGTTTTCTTCATCACGGGATCTGCATCATAATGACTACTGGCTCATCATTGCTGGATCAGCACTTGATCTGTATCGTCATCAAGTCTGGATCATCATCACATCTGGATCACTTGATCTGGATCATCATCGATTGTGGATCATCATCACAACTGGATCATCACTTGATCTAGATCGTCATCAAGTCTGGATCATATCATCTGGATCACTTGATCTGGATCATCATCAAGTCTGGATCATCATATGCTATCTAATAATGGTGCTATCTCAATTCTTCTCATCATAGGAAGTTCTACAGAGTCAATCCGGTAGGCCTACCCTTCATGTAGGTCTTCATCAATGCTTATATCTGACACTTAAGTCAAAATGGCCCACCCAACTCTTACATCTGACCTCATCATGTCAGAAAGGAATGCCCAGCACTCACATCAGACCTCATCTTGTTAGAAAGGCCCAACACTCACATCTGACCTCATCTTGTCAGAAAGGATCAACACTTATATTAGATCATGTGTAAGCACATTGCATCGAAAAGGCTCTGCACTTACATCCAACCTCATCTTGTTGGAAAGGTACTGCACTTACATCCAACCCCATCTTTTCGGAAAGGCACAGCACTCACATATGACCATGTGTAAACACATCGCACCAGAATGGCTCAACACTTATATCCAACCTCATCTTGTTGGAAAGGCTCTGCACTTACATTTGACCATGTGTAAACACATCGCATCGAAAGGGCATGCACTCACATCTAATCATGAAGGAACTAATCCTATCATCACATCAGAATGGCCCCCAATCCTATACTGAGCTACCTGGTAACTGACCAGGTGCCTCCATTCCTAGAATGGCAGTTGCCCTTACATCTGACCTACTCGTCAGAATGGCCAACACTCACATATACCATGGGAGGAACTTAATCCTTTAGCCATGACATAATGGTTCATCCCTTACATCTGATCAAGTGGGAACACATCCCTCTATCACATCAGAATGGCTTCTCAGTCCTAGACTAAGTTTTCCTAGTAACTGACCAGGTGCCTCCATTCCTAGAATGGCAGTTGCCCTTACATCTATCCTACTCGACAGAATGGCCAGCACTTATATATGACATGGAAGGAACCAATCCTCTCACTATGACAGAATGGCTCAGCCCTTGCATCTGACCATGGAAGGAACCAATCCTCTCACCATGTCAAAATGGCTATGGGTATCATCACTTTTTGTTGGAGGAAACCTCGATCTGGAGAACACCAAGCTTCTCCCTGAAGTACTCGAACTTTAGCCTAGCCAATGGCTTTGTCAATACATCAACTATTTGTTCCTCCATCGCAACATACTGGAGCTTCACTGCTCCCCTCTACACCATATCCCTAATATAGTGATACTTGATCTCGATATGCTTCAACTTGTCATGGAACACTGGATTCTCTGACAACTTCATGCAACTCTGGTTGTCATAATGTATACAAGTAGCATCCAACTGGAGATCAAATATATCAGATAGTAGCTTCTGCAACCATACTGCCTCACAACTAGCTAAACAAGTTGCGACATACTCTGCTTTAGCTGTACTTAGTGCCACACAGGATTGCTTCTTGCTAAACCAAGAGATCACACCTGATCCCATACTGAAGCAACACCCTGAAGTGCTCTTCCTATCGATGGCATTTCCTGCCCAATCTGAATCGACATAACCCGCCAGGTTAATATTCATATTCAACTCATACTTGAGCCCATAATCAACTATACCCCTCAGGTACCTTAGAATATTCTTTGCAACAATCAAGTGAACATTTCTCGGATCTGTCAAGAACTGGCTCAAGGTGTTCACAGCAAAGCAAATGTTTGGTCTTGTTTTCGCCAGGTACATCAAGGACCAAATCATCTGATGATACATCGTGGCATCAACCATCTATGATGAAGCATCACTCAATAGCTTCAGGTTTGATGCCATAGGTGTGGCCATAGCCTTATATTCCATCATCCCAAACCTCTTTAGGATCTCTACTACATACTTTTCTTGTCCAAGGAAGATTCCATCTGCACTCTGCCACACTTCCATACCTAGAAAATAATGCATCATACCCAAGTCCTTCATTTTGAACTCAGCAGCAAGCTTTCTCTTTGTATCAGTAATCAACCCATCCATACCTGTCACAAATAGATCATCTACATATAGTAGAAGCATCACTGGGTTGCCATTTTTAACCTTGTAGTATAGGTTGGAATCTGCTTTACTCTTTGTAAAGCCCAAACTAGATAGAAAACCATCAATCCTGCTGTACCAAGTCCTGGGTGCCTATTTCAAACCGTACAGGGCTTTCTTCAATCTGTATACATGAGACTCTCTATCATCTGTCTCAAAACTGAGTGGTTTTCCTACATACACTTCCTCTTCCACTACACCATTCAAGAAAGCAGTCTTGACATCCATATGGTGTATCTTCCATTTCATCACCGCAACCAGAGCAAGTACTGATATGATGCAAGTGTATCTGGCTATAGGTGCAAAGGTTTCTTCATAATCTATTCCTTCTTTCTGAGAGAAACCCCGAGCTACAAATATTTTCTTATACTTTTCAATGCTATCGTCTACAGCATGCTTGATCTTGTAGATCCATTTGGAAGTTACAACTGACTTCCCTTCTGGTCTTGGGACAACATCCCAAACATCATTCTTCATGATCGATTGATATTCTTCAATCATAGCATCCTTCCATTCTTTCCATTCTGACACTTATTCATAACTGGAAGGTTCTTTATCAATGAAATCACATAGTAAAGCTACATACCCGGAGCAGGATCTGGTCCTCTTTCTTTCTCTGTGATTCTCTTTTGGAGTCCCATATCTTTTCGCGCCTTGGATAAGTTCTCATACCCAAGCAGGTTTCCTCTTATGAGGATTCTTCTCCATAGGTG
Source organism: Pseudotsuga menziesii (assembly GCA_001517045.1). Classification (NCBI taxonomy): domain Eukaryota; kingdom Viridiplantae; phylum Streptophyta; class Pinopsida; order Pinales; family Pinaceae; genus Pseudotsuga; species Pseudotsuga menziesii. The sequence goes on along the minus strand of LPNX010976015.1, from coordinate 26,639 downwards.
GATCTATAGGTCTTTGTGGTTCTTCAAATTCTCGATCTTCTTCTTGAGTTTCTTCATTCATGGTTGTATCGTGAATTCTAGGTGCTTTTGCTTCTTCAGGTTCTTCAGCAGGTCTCTTTCTAGATTTGTTGTAAGTTGTGTCTTCATCAAATGTCACATCCCTGCTGATGTCAATCTTCTTATATCCTCGGAAATATATTATGGAAGCCTTCGAGCTTTCAGAGTATCCCACAAATATACCCTTCTTTCCTGAAGGATCTAATTTTGTTCTCTTCTCTTTTGGAATGTGTATGTATACCAGACAGTTGAATATTCTGAGATGGCTGACTTCTGGTTTCTTACCAGAGAAGACTTCTTCAAGAGTCTTGTTCTCAATTATTCTATGTCGAGTACGATTCTTTACATACACCACTGTTCTGGCAACTTCCGCCCAAAGATGCATAGGAAGATCTTGATCATGAAGCATAGCTCTTGCAGCTTCTATGATAATTATGTTCTTTCGTTCCACAATCCCATTCTGTTTTGGATTATAAGGAGTGGAAAACTCCCTCTTAATCCTTGATTCTTTACATAGATCTTTGAATTCATTCCAAGTGAATTCTCCGTCATTATCTGATCGAAAGGTCTTGATCTTCTTTTCAGTGTGATTCTCAATCAAGGCTTTGAATTCCTTGAACTTGTTGAATACTTCATCTTTATTCTTCATGAAGTAAACACATGTCTTCCTAGAAAAATCATCAATAAAAGAAACATTATATGTATACCCTCTTAGTGAGCTTGATGACATAGGACCACATACATCGGAGTGGATGATTTCCAAGATTCCTTTTGCTTTTCTTTCGCTACTTGGAAATTTCTTCTTTGTGTTATTTCCTTTCGCAGATACTTTGCAGACCCCGTCATGTTTTGCTTGCATTTTTGGAAGACCTTCAACAACTTTTCTTGCAAGAGGTAGTGCTCTGTAATGCACATGTGCAAGCCTTCTATGCCAAAGTTCACTTGGCTCTACTGTGTCATGGACCAAGGCTTGTTTCAAATGGCCCTTCAATTTGTACAAACCTCCTTCTTGTTCTCCAATCACCACCACATCATCAATAGTCTTTCCTCTTGGCCACATGATGACTTGACCATCTATGAATGCAACCCTCATTCCTTTTGCATCCAATGCTGATATGGAGAGAAGGTTCTTCTTGAGTCCTGGCACAAACAATACTTCTTTCATTGTTAGAGACTTACCAGAGTCTAGTTTATAAGAAGATTCCCCACTACCTTTTATTGGATATTGGTAGTCATCTCCTAGCTTCACCTTGTAAGGTGATTCATGTTCTGAAAGTCTCACAAAGGATTCCTTGAATCCAGTCATATGTTTGGAGGCCCCACTATCAATAATCCAATCATCACTTCCATGAGTAATGTTTCCCATGAGAGCAGAAATCAAAACATATTCATCCTTGCTTGAAGAATCTTCACTTTCATATCTGGTTCTTTTCGATGAAGGTTCATCATCCTCTGCAGCATGAGCATGATGTATTATTTCGCTTCCCTTATTCTTGTGAGATCTACTTTTGTTCTTAGGACAATATCTAGCAAAGTGTCCTTTTTCATCACATGTATAGCAAATGAACTTAGACCTATCTCTAGGATTTCTAGAGTTATTTTTGTGATGAGAGTACTTACTTCTGTGATGGCTAGATCTAGGTTTCTTGGATTGTACTATAAGAGCTTGATCTTGTTAGTTTTTCAACATTAAGCTAGCATTATGTTAGGATCTTTACTGAGAGAATAACAAGTACAGCAATCAAACACAAGAGACAATGAACACAGTGTTTTTGATCGAGGAAACCATAAATGGGGAAAACCCTGCAACTTCCTCAGAGATAGAATCAGCACCAAAATAGTAAAAGCCCCAAAACAGTAAGTGATCTCCCAATAGCAGTAATATTCTTCTTGACTAGCCCCAGTGTCTTCTCCTTCCTCACTTATGTGCTACACTTGAGTGAGTGAGTGATGTGTGTGATAAATAGAGAGGCTCACTCTTTATTTATATTCTTTCGTTCACTTGAAGTGCACTCCAACATGTCGGCCTTACTTAACAATTAATTACTAGAGCCGACATCTCTAGGAGTGTCTAATAACCCTAGTGCCCTGAAACTGTGGAGACTTTAACTCTTACACAGTCGGAGAGTTACACTCTATGACTTGACATGACTTGTTTACATTATTGATCCTCCCGATCGAAACATCGGGGCATGAAAACATGACTCAAATACATAATAGATACATCCCGGAATAACATCGGGTTACAATACATAAGATACATAGATGAATACATTCTAAAGTTACAAATACATCAACACTCCCTCTTAACTAGGAAGGTATTCTTTCGACACAATTTTCAGCACTGGTCTTCTTCTCTGTATCAGCTAGATCATCTCGTCTTCAAGTCATCTTCATCTTCAAGTCATCTTCGTCTTCAAGTCATCTTCGTCTTCAAGTCGTCTTCTTCATCGGATCTGGATCATCTCTCGATCTGGATCATCATGGAACATCATCACTGGATCTGGACCATTACTCGATCTGGATCATCACTGGATCTCAATCATCATTCGATCTAGATCATCGCTGCTGGATCATCATCACTGGATCTAGATCATCACTCGATCTGGATCATCATTGGTGCTATCTCATGATTCTTCTCATCATAGGAAGTTCTACAGAGCCAGCCCTTTTTCATGCTGGTTGTAGGCCTATCCTCCATGTAGGTATTTTCCAGCACTTATATCTGATCAACACATGATACGAAGAATGGCTCATCATTTCTATCTGATCAACACATGATGCAAAGATAGATACTGCACTTACATCTGATCAACACATGATACAAAGAATGGCACGCCCAGCACTTACATCTGACCTACTCGTCAAAAAGGCACGCCCAACACTCACATCTGACCTACTCGTCAAAAAGGCCCAGCACTTACATTTGATCAACACATGATCGAAGAAAGGCTCAACATCTCTATATGATCAACACATGATGTGAAGATAGATACTGCACTTACATCTGATCAACACATGATACAAAGAATGGCACTACACTTACATCTGATCAACACATGATGTGAAGAATGGCACAGAACTTACATCTGATCAACACATGATGCGAAGAATGGCTCAGCACTTATATCTGATCAACACATGATGCAAAGAATGGCTCTGCACTTACATCCATCCAGGTGGGAACACATCCTGCTCACAACGATGGAAGGGCTTGCACTCATATTTGATCTTGTAGGAACCAATCCTATAGTCATATTAGAATGGCCCCCAGTCCTCCTCGACTGAGCTACCTGGTAACTGACCAGACGCCTCCATTCTCCTAGAGAATGGCAGTTTCCCTTACATCCGACCTACTCATCGGAATGGGAAACACTCACATTTGACATGGAAGGAACTTAATCCTTTAGCCATGACATAATGGTTCAGCCCTTACATTTGATCAAGTGGGAACACGACCCTCTATCACATAAGAATGGCTACTTAGTTTTTACACTGAGTGTTCCTGGTAACTGACCAGGTGCCTCCATTCCTAGAATGGCAATTGCCCTTACATCTGTCCTAATCGACAGAATGGCCAACACTCATATCTGACATGGAAGGGAGCAACCCTATCACCATGACAGAATGGCTCAGCCCTTACATATGACCATGGAAGGAACCAATCCTCTCACCATGTCAGAATGGCTATGTGTCTCATCACTTTATCTTAGAGGGAACCTTGATCTGGAGAACACCAAGATTCTACCTGAAGTACACGATATTCGGCCTAGCCAATGGCTTCGTCAACACATCAGCTATCTGTTCCTCCGTCACAACATACTGGAGCTTCACTGATCCCCTCTACATGATATCCCTGATATAGTGATACTTGATCTCGATGTGCTTCGACTTATCATGGAACACTGGATTCTCTATCAACTTTATGCAACTCTGGTTGTCACAATGTATACAAGTAGCATCCAACTGGAGATCAAATATATCAGACAGTAGCTTCCACAGCCATACTGCCTCACAACTAGCTGAACAAGATCCGACATACTTTGCTTCAGCCGTACTCAGTGCCACATAGGATTGCTTCCTACTAAACCAAGAGATCATACCTGATCCCATACTGAAGTACTCTTCCTATCGATGGAACTGCCTACCCAATCTGAATCAACATAACCTTCCAAGTTAATCTTTTGATTCGCATTGTACTTGAGCCCATAATCAATTTTACCCTTCAGGTACCTCAGAACATGCTTTGCAGCAATGAAGTGAACACTTCTTGGATCTGTCAAGTACTGGCTCAAGGTGTTCACAGCAAATCAAATGTCTGGTCTTGTGTTTGTTAGGTACATCAATGACCCAATATTCTGACGATACATTGTAGCATCAACCGACTCTGATGAAGCATCACATAATAGCTTCAGGTTCGATGCCATGGGTGTGGTCATAGCCTTGCAGTACATCATCCCAAACCTCTTCAGGATCTCTATTACATAATTCCCTTGTCCAAGGAAGATTCCATCTGTACTCTGCCACACCTCCATACCTAGAAAGTAATGCATCATCCCCGAGTCCTTCATTTCGAACTCGGCAGCAAGATTTATCTTTGTATCAGCAATGAACCCATCTATACCTGTCACAAATATATCATCTACATATAGTAGAAGCATCACTGGGTTGCCATCCTCAATTTTATAGTAAAGGTTAGAATCTGCTTTACTCTTGGTAAATCCCAAACTGGATAGAAAGCTGTCAATTCTACCATACTAGGTCCTGGGTGCCTATTTCAAACCACACATAGATTTCTTCAATCTGCATACATGAGACTCTCTGTCATGTGTCTCAAAACCGAGTGGTTGTTCTACATACACTTCCTCTTCCATTACACCATTCAAGAAGGAAGTCTTGACATCCATTTGGTGTATCTTCCATTTCATCACTGCAGCAAGAGCAAGTACTGATCTAATAGAAGTGTATCTGGCTACAGGTACAAAGGTTTCTTCGTAGTCTATTCCTTCTTTCTGAGAGAAACCCCGAGCTACAAATCTTGCTTTATACTTTTCAATGCTACCATCTGCAGCATGCTTGATTTTGTAGATCCATTTGGAAGTTACAATTGACTCCCCTTCTGGTCTTGGGACAACATCCCAAACATCATTCTTCATGATCGATTGATATTCTTCGATCATAGCATCCTTCCATTCTTTCTGTTTTGCTGCTTCTTCATAACTGGAAGGTTCTTTATCAATGAAATCACATAGTAAAGCTACATACCTGGAATTGGATCTGGTTCTCTTTCTTTCTCTGTGATTCTCTTCTGGAGCCCCATATCTTTACATACCTTGGATAAGTTCACGTACCCAAGTAGGTTTCCTCTTATGAGGATTCTTCTCCAAAGGTGGATCTATAGGTCTTTGTGGTTCTTCGACATCTCGATCTTCTTCTTGATCTTCTTCGTTCATGGTTGTGTCATGAATTCTGGGTACTTCTGCTTCTTCAGGTTCTTCAGCAGGTCTCTTTCAGTATTTGTTGTAAGCTGTGTCTTCATCAAATGTCACATCCCTGCTGATTTCAATCTTCTTATATCCTGGGAAATAGATTCTGTAAGCCCTCAAGCTTTCATAATATCCCACAAATATGCCCTTCTTTCCTGAAGGATCTAATTTTGTTCTCTTCTCTTTTGGAATGTGTATGTACACGGGACAGCCGAATATTCTGAGATGGATAACTTCTTGTTTCTTGTCAGAGAAGACTTCTTCAGGATTCTTGTTATTGAGTACTCTATATGGAGTATGGTTCTGTACATATACCGTTGTTCTGGCAGCTTCAGCCCAAAGATGCATAGGAAGATCTTGATCATGAAGCATTGCTCTTGCAGCTTCCATGATGGTTCTATTCTTCCATTCCGCAATCCCATTCTGTTGTGGATTATAAGGAGTGGACAACTCCCTCTTAATCCTTGATTCTTTGCATAGCTCTTTGAATTCATTCGAAGTGAATTCTTTGCCATTATCTGATCGAAGAGTCTTGATCTTCTTTTTAGTATGGTTCTTGATCAAGGCTTTGAATTCCTTGAACTTATTGAATACTTCATCTTTGTTCTTCATAAAGTAAACCCATGTCTTTCTAGAAAAATCATCAATAAAAGAAACATAGTATGCATACCCACTTAGTGAGTTTGATGACATAGGACCGCATACATCTGAGTGGATGATTTCTAGTATGCCTTTGGCTTTGCTTTCGCTACTGGGAAATGTCTTCTTTGTATTCTTCCCTTTCGCACATCCTTTGCAAACTCCATGATGTTTTGCTTGGAATTCTGGAATACCTTCAACAGCTTTGCTTGCAATAGGTAGTGCTCTGTAATGCACATGTGCAAGCCTTCTATGTCAAAGCTCATTTGGCTCTACTATGTCATGGATCAAGGCTTGTTCTGGATGGCCCTTTAATTTGTACAAGCTTCCTTCTTGTTCTCCAATCACTACCACATCATCGATAGTATTTCCTTTTGGCCACATAATGACTTGACCATCTATAAATGCAACCCGCATTCCTTTTTCATCCAATGCTGAAATGGAGAGAAGGTTCTTCTTGAGTCCTGGAACAAACAATACTTCTTTCATTGTTAGATACTTACCAAAGTCTAGCTTATATGAAGATTCCCCACTACCTTTTATTGGATATTGGTAGTCATCTCCTAGCTTCACCTTGTGAGGTGATTCATGTTCTGACAGTCTTACAAAGGATTCCTTGAATCCCGTCATATGTTTGGAAGCCCCACTGTCTATAAGCCAATCATCACTTCCATGAGAAATGTTACCTGTGAGGTCAGAGATCAGAACATATTCATCCTTGCTTGAAGAATCTTCACTTTCATATCTGGATCTCTTCTTGGATGGTTCATCATCCTCTGTAGCATGAGCATGATGTCTTATTTTGTTCCCCTTCTTCTTATGAGAGTGGCTCTTGTTCTTAGGACATTCTTTTGCAAAGTGTCCTATCTCATCACATGTATAACATATTAATTTTGAAATGTCTCTTTTGAGATGAGAATCCTTACCTTTGGAGTAATGAGGTCTTCTTCTTCTTTTCTTGGAGTGGGCTGTGAGGGCTTGGTCTTCACTTCCCATCTTCTCTTCTCGATCTTCTATCCGTGCTTCTTCTTGAGAACATTCTTCCCATAGTCTGCTGAATTTGACTAACTTCTTTCTAGCACAGATTCCTTGAATGAAAGCATCCCATGACCTAGGAAGGCCATTTATTGTTGTCATCATGATCTCTGCATTCTCCACTTCTTCATCTACATCTTCTAATTGTTCCTTGATCTAAGAAACCCTTGTGAAGTAAGACTGGATAGTCTCTGCATTTTGAATCTTCACATTCTTCAGTTGATTCCTTAGAGTCATCTTCCGATTTATGTTCTTTCCTTCAAACAATTTGTTTAGGGCATCAAACATAGCTTTAGGTGTCTTGAGAGAGGACACCTGTGGGATAAGGTGATCCTTGATAGAATCAGCAATGATCCTCTTTGCCATAAGCATCTTCTTCTTCTGTAAGGCCTTTGCCTCATCTCCCTCTGGAACTAGAATCTCCTCATGAATGCAGGAGTCTAATTCATTCTCTTCCAAGACCAAGGAGATCCTATACTTCCAGGCTCGAAAGTTTTCAGCTCCCTCAAGATTTTCATCAAGATTGGTATGATGAGACATCTTAAATGAGAACCTCAAATGGAAATACAATTTTTTTTAGATCTTACCAGGTTCAAGATGTCGGATCTGAGACTTGAGCTGAAATTTTGCAGAGCTGGTTCAAGAGAAAATTAGGGTTTTTCTTTTTCGAAGTTTTGTCCACCCAAATTCCTTGAAATTTGTCCCTAAATTCAATTTTGGGGAGGAGATCAATCCAGGCTTGGGCTCACTGAAAAATTCCTCTTCTATAAAAAGCCCTAATTTTCGACAGTAGTGGTAGGTCCAAAACTGAAAAACCTCAGAATTGGATTCTGCTTCGACAGAAAGATGCGCCCTAAGGAGGAGAGTTGTTCCACCTTACTTTTGCTGAAAATCCATGGAGGAAGATCCACAAACTAGGAAGCCCTAGTTCCCGCAGCTGCACAATGTCTTCTTCTCAGGTTAGCACTGATACCATGTTAGTTTTTCAACATTAAGCTAGCATTATGTTAGGATCTTTACTGAGAGAATAACAAGTACAACAATCAAACACAAGAGACAATGAACACAATGTTTTTGATAGGGGAAACCATAAATGGAGAAAACCCCACAACTTTGTCTGAGATAGAATCAGCACCAAAACAGTAAAATCCCCAAAACAGTAAGTGATCTCCCAACAATAGTAATCTTCTTCTTGACTAGCCCTAGTGTCTTCTCCTTCCTCACTTCTGCACTACACTTGAGTGAGTGAGTGATGTGTGTGATAAATAGAGAGGCTCACTCTCTATTTATATTATTTTTTTTCACTTGAAGTGCACTCCAACATGGCGGCATTACTTAACAATTACTTACTAGAGTCGACATCTCTAGGAGTTTCTAATAACCCTAGTGCCCTGGAACTGTGGGGACTTTAACTCTTACACAATCGGAGAGTTACCTTCTATGACTTGACATGACATGTTTACATTATTGATCCTCCCGATCGGAACATCGGGGCATGACAACATGAATCAAATACATAATAGATACATCCTGGAATAAACATCAGGTTACAATACATAAGATACATAGATGAATACAGTCTGAAGTTACAAATACATCAACAGATCTTCACTTCCCATCTTCTCTTCTCAAGCTGCTATCCGAGCTTCTTCTTGAGAACATTCTTCCCATAGTCTGCTGAACTTGACTAAATTCTTTCTAGCATAGATCCCTTGAATGAAAGAGTCCCATGTCCTAGGGAGACCATTCAAGGTGGTCATCACAATTTCTGTATTCTCCACTTCTTCATCTACTGCTTCCAATTGTTCCTTGATCTGAGAAACCCTTCTGAAGTAAGCCTGGATGGTCTCTGCATTCTAGATCTTCATTTTCTTTAGTAGATTCCTCAGAGTCATATTCTGGTTTATGTTCTTCCCTTCAAACAATTTGGTTAGGGAATCAAACATAGCTTTAGGTTTTTTGAGAGAGGACACCTGAGGGATAAGGTGATCCTTGATAGAATCAGCAATGATCCTCTTTGCCATAACCATCTTCTTTTTATGTAAGGCCTTAGCCTCATCTCCCTCTAGAACTGGAAGCTCCTCATGGATGTAGGAGTCCAACTCATTTTATTCTAGGACCAGGGACATCCTATACTTCCAGGCTCGAAATTTATCAGCTCCCTCAAGATTTTCATCAAGCTTGGTATGATGAGACATCTTAAATTGAGAACCTCAAATGGAAATACAAAAGATTTATATCTTACTAGGTCAAGATCTATATTTGGAGCTGAAATCCTGTTGTACTCGATGAGGAGAAAATTAGGGTTTTGCTTTTTCAGAGTTTTGTCCACCCAAATGCCTTGAAATTTATCCCTAACTTTGATTTTGGGGAGGATATCAATCCAGGCCTGGGCTCACTAAAAAATTCCTCTTCTGTGAAAAGCCCTAATTTCCGGCAGTAGTGTCGGGTCCAAAACTAAAAAACCTCAGAATTTGATTCTGCTTCGACAGAAAGATGTGCCCTGAGGAGGAGAGTTATTCCACCTTAATTTTGCTGAAAATCTATGGAGGAAGATCCACAAACTAGGAAGCCCTAGTTCCCACAGCTACACAGTGTCTTCTTCTCAGATTAGCTCTGATACCATGTTAGTTTTTCAACATTAAGCTAGCATTATTAGGATCTTTAACTAAGATAATAACAAGCACACCAATTAAACACAAGAGACAATGAACACAGTGTTTTTCCTCGGGGAAACCATAAAGGAGAAAACCCCACAACTTCCTCAGAGATAGAATCAGCATGAAAATAGGAAATCCCAAAACAGTAAGTGACCTCATGATAGCAGTAACCTTCTTCTTGTCTAGCCCCAGTGTCTTCTCCTTCCTCAACTATGCGCTACACTTGAGTGTGTATGAGTTGTGTCTAAATAGAGACTCCAACTCTCTATTTATTACTAATCTCGGCATGACTAAAACCCTACTAGGGACAACCTCTACTAGGAGATTCTAATAACCCTAGTGCCCTGGAACTACGGGACTTTAACCCTTAGAAGATCAGAGGGTTACCAACAATGACTTGACATGACTTGTTTACATAATAGATCCTCCCGATCGGAACATCGGGGCATGACAAAATGACTCAATTACATAATAGATACATCCTGGAATAAACATCGGGTTACAAGACATAAGATACATAGATGAATACATTCCGAAGTTACAAATACATCAACACTCGATGTGTTTTTCTCTTTCAGTTTCTATGTCCTGGATGTTTACTGCAAACTGTTTCCAGCCTTTCCTAATGCACTTCTTTGCCTGTAAAGACGATATCTACCTTACAGATACTTTCTTAGGTATACCTTGAATCATTACTTGATTGCCTTAGCTATCTATACACAATATTGGCTTCTGTAAGAAATTGACCATGACATGGTTTTGTTCCAACCAGTCCATGCCAATAAGTATATCATACGATCCTAAGGGTAGGATTTTTAGGTTTAATTTAGTAGGAAAACCATTCAGGTTTACCTCACAATCTTTAACTATTTCCAAAAGTTTCCATTTCATACATGTGGCTAATTGTACCATCCAAGGTTTATCATGTTTAAATTTTCCTAGTTTACATACATCAACAATTTTAGGTGATACATAGCTCCGGAAAGCACCGACGTCAATTGGTATTGAAATAGAAGTGTTTAATATCTTACCTTCTATCTCAACCATGGTATTCTGATGGTCTTCATGTTGGCCATCCAAGGCTGCATAAATCCACGGTGTTCCATCTATGTCCTCTTTTGTTGGTTCTTGTTGTAAGTTGTGCAAGACTCCATTGTTCTTGTTCTTACAATCTCAAGCATAATGAGGCCCTTGGTATTTCTAGCATTTGATTTGTAGCGGGGAAACATTGGTTCCCCCATTTGCTGCTGGCTTCTTAGCATTTGGAGCTTGTACATATGGCTGTGTACCCGTTTTATTGAAATTCTTGTTGGATGGAAAACTGTTGTTCTGTTTTTAGTAAGGTGGTGGGTTGAAACCCGGTTTACGGTTGTCTAAGAAGGTCCTAGAACTGTCTCAGCTTATGTTGATTTTTTCTTGCCTCAGTTTTCCATGCTCATAGAAAAGCCTAGATTTGTGTAAGATGGTGCCAAATTTTTTAGGCATGCCAAAATCAATCCTTTCCCAAAATTTGGGAGGAAGACATCCTAAAAACGGTTGTATTTTTACTTTCTTTTCCTTGATGTATGGCACATAAGGTAACATATTCAAAAATTTGTTAATAAAAGCATCCACGGTCATGGATCCTATACGGAACTCATGAAACTCTTTCACCTTTCTGTTCAAGAACCTTTCTGACATGTATTTATCCTGAAAAATCTTGCAAAACTTACTCCACTATATTTCTCTTAGCCCATATTTCTTGGTATTCTTCAAGTCTCTCCACCATCTAGCTATTTTTCCATTTAAGTTATAGATGGATAGACGAGCTTTCATTTCACTAGAGTAGTTATGAACTCGAAAATAATTGCTCATACCTAGAATCCATTCTTCATCTTTCTCCCCTCTATTCATTTCTCCTTCATAGGTTGGGCATTTTATTTTTCTAAACTCTCCCTAGAGATTGTCATCATTTATTTGTTTCTTTCTACATAGAGAAAGAGAATCATCACTAGAAGGACTGTGATAATATCCTTCTGGAGGTTCAGGGGTATGTTCTTATTTTCCTTCTTCTTCCAGTATGCTGGCCCATTTATGATAAAACTCTTTCTTGAACTTGTTTGTGGATTAAGTGGGTTTTCCCTATGGGCTTCCTCCCTTCATCTTTCGCAGCAATGATTCATTAATTGCTTGTTGTTCCTTTATTTCATTTAGATTATCATCTCTGAAACTATGCAAGTATTCTTGAAGACTTTGTATTGTTTTCAATATATCAGAATTTAGTTCCACCACAAGTTCTGCTTCCTAGGTGGGGGTGTTCAACTTTCCTTGCCAGGTGTTTTCTTCTTCATTATTCATGTTCTGAACTGTTCTTTTAAAATCATGCAATGGCAAATTTTTAATAACATGAAAAAAATTTGTTAGTTAACAAAATTTAAAAACATACTTTATTTTTCTTGGAATGAATGTATGGTATGCCCATTTGGTCTCTTCCTATTGAAATTGGGCTTTGATACCACTTGTAATGTCCCCAAATTTTGAAAAAAAATTTATTAGGCTAGTTAATACTACATGAACTGGACATTATCTTAGCTTATGTGGAATGTGTCATACTTTGTTCACTGAATAGAATTGCCGTAAGCTATTCTTACCTTCTTCTACATATTTCCCCCGATGTGGTTATTAGTGTAATTCTATATTGTCGTTATGTTACATTGAATCTGAGTTAGATGGTTATGTGTTTACATGTATTTATGTATAGGCATTTGCTTACTTATTATTTATAATGTTTGATTATTGTTTTATGGATAAACTTGACTTAACTTGTATTGTCAAGGGGTGGAGTGGCGGGACTTGTATTCCCTGTAGAAACACCTAGAAATGTAATTAGTTTTACTTGTCACCACAGAGTTTACTTAGTTCTTTATGGAACTAATGCATTTCTCTCATTGTTTTGTATATGTGCACTTGATTATCGAAATGACTATAATAGTGAAATGTAGACATACCGACTATGCTTAACTACCTCATAGCTCAAATGAAAAACAAATCTATAGTCCTATCTTAGTGATTATTATTATGGTTATTAGCGTTGTTGTTCACGCAAGGCTGGGTTTAATTATGCATATGTTTGCACTAGTTACCATTATTAATTATGGTCTTAATACCTTGATTTAGCTAAACCTGTACTTAACTTTTGATATGGTTTATTTGGAATTGTATAAGTCTTAGGATATTAAATCGTATCCTTATGTTAATAAATGTCCTTGTGTATAATGTTGAAGGCATATTGTAATCCATTCATGGCATATTACATATGCCATGAATTATGGCTTTATCCTAAGTCTACGATACCAAAGTTGGGGTTCATGAATTGCATAGTGGATATTTGTCACAACGCATTTTGGTGTGGCATGAACTATAGACTTGGGGTTTGTATTTCACGTAATGAAGGACAGGATTGCACCTTGGGAAATGGGGGTCTCTAGCCCTAAGCTTAGACTATCGTGGAGGTATGAGTCATTTTTGTTTCTATTGGGTGAGCTCTATTCAGCTCTCTGGTCTGCTCGATGGCGTGAGGTCTGGTGTTCAGCTATGCGTGGAAAGGTATGTCCTTCATTTTGGTTTTGCAATGTTAGTTTATGTTTAGTTTTCATTTCGGAGGCTCGGCATACTCCTCATCCTTCATTATTGGTTTTGCAGGTTGCAAGGCCTTCACTGCATGGGTCATGGTCTTCTAGGTGGCCGACGTATTACCCTTCATGGGTAAGCCATTTTATAAAAAAGTTTAAAACTTGCTTCTCTGTGTGTGGGTGTTTTGATAAAGCTTTAAGCTCAGCATTTGAATGTATGCACAGTATTGGGTTAAGGGTTGTGAAAGGATATGGGCATGTTTGTAAAAAGAGACAAAGCATCCAGAGATGCATATAATATTTTTCTTTTTTGTTGGGTTTGGAGCCTTCAGGCCGAGGATGTGGTGAATCAGCTTTGTAAATGAATATTGTATTGATAATGTTGGCTATGGTGATTATTACAAACTCTGTGTTTTGTTAATATGTTGGGTTTTAGTAAAATGGTGACAACACCATTGCTTGCAATGGTGCATTGACTTGTAAATGGGACTGTGTAAATTCTTATATGAATTATAGTGGTTACATTGTACATCATTTGATATTGTGTGTATAAAACGTGGTTATGTTTCTTAGCTTGGCATTGTTTGGTTCTATGTAAACTTGTGTTTATAATTTAAGTTCTATATGTGGATACTTTAGTACCGATGTTTGGCTTTAGAGCCTTGCCATTGCTGGAAATGGAATTCTTTCCATACAATGTAGCGACTATGTTGATTATGGTTATTCATGGTATTTATTTGGAAACGGCCATGAGCCACGAAATTGATACAACGTGTAAATATATTGGGGTTTTGATTTCTGTGTAGAGATATACTAAAATGTTTTACATCTTGTATAATTCATGGTTACTTGGATTATTGAAACGTTGAAATGGCAACAATTTTGATCTTTGGTTTGTTGTTTGTTTAGTGTAGACTGTGTCGAATATTTATGAATTGTTCCAGCGTTAAAACACTGCTAACAAATCCTACATGATTCGATGTTGGTTACTTTTAAATGCATTTTCGATTTGGAAATCGTGAGCTTCATAGGAATCAATCCTAGGGTACGATGGGTGTAAAGGATATGTATGTGGATAACTTGGTTGGGAATTCATGCCCACAGGATTCGATCCTGTGAGCTTTGGATTTATACAATATATGTTAATGAGTTTTTGTGACTAAGTTAGCGTTGATTTTATTATGTGGACAAACTTTTTTATGAGATATGATTTGGATAATTTGTATTTTATGTATATGTTATGAAGTATATAATGATTATGATGAATGAGGCACTCGTTCCTTCAGACCTTAGAGGTCTTCGATAGCCTATCTTGATACTTGATATATTTGTTTATAATATGGAAAATATTTGCTTATAGTTCTGTTTTATAATATTTTTCCTATAGATTATATTCTTACTGTAGATAATATCTGGTTGATTTATATTAAATTAATATAATCCTACTGGCAATATGAAATATGCCAGCAGAGATAATGTACATAGGATCTGTTCTTATTTAGTTCTAGGTTTTGGAAATGAAACTAAAGAAAGGGAATAAATTGCAGACATGAATTTAGAAATAAAAACATAAACCCTTAAATTATGAAATAGGAAATGAATTGCGGAAATAAACTAGAAAACAAAATCAATAGATACTTGGTGAGGAAATGAATTGCAAAAATGAACTAGACAATGAAATCTTTACATTAATAGCCAAGAAAAGAAATGCAAAAAAGATAGCCTAGTTTATAGTAGACAGTTACTATATAATTATTCAGAATTAAATCTACTCCAAAATAGTAAGACTAATACAACATGCAAGGGAAAAATCAAGAACCTCATACCTGCAAGATGAAGTTGTTTCAATGGCTGAAAACCTGCACACTCAAATACCCAACATTAACAAATTCATAGGCATATATGACCTCTGTTTAGATAACCGAATCACTTGGGAACTATCACGTTTCACCCAACCATGACCTAGAACTATTCATGGTTTAAATCTGGTTCCCCCAGAGCTGGTTCCAACATGCAAGTAGCTTAGAGCTCCTAAGGTAAGGATTCCTTAAGTGGGATATTAAGTTCTAAATCAATTCTCATTTTTCCTCTTAGGAAAAAATGTTCTCAAAGAACTCTCTTGAGAATAATCACGTAGAATTATGGAGTCCCCCAAAAGAATATACGATCCCCAAGCTTCTCTTTGGCTTGGGTTTTTATAAGCAGACTTTTCAGTCAAAGGGACAATTAAATCAAGAATCATTTGATTTCTTGATTTAACCATTTTTATTTAATTTATGAACTTTTAATATTTAACTTAGGAACTTTTAACTAGTTCCTATGTGGACTCTTATAGGTATTATAATATTTAATTATCTTTAGTAATAATAATAATAATATATGTGGGGCCTTTCTTTATTTCTTATAGCTATTAGCATTATTACTATGCTTACCCTATATACATATGATGTATATATATATATATATATAATTTGTTAACACTTTGTCTTTAGATATCATATAACATGATCCCTAAACTTATGAAACTTTCTTTATTAAGGCCTTCAGGTAACTGGTTAGGTCTACTAGGCTAGGCAACTCTAAACCTCCTTGCATGTCGGATTCCCTCATATAAAATGGTAGTTCTTCAGTAATTGATGAGCTATAGAAATTCAAAATTTTATTTAATCACTTACAAATAAGATAGACACGATCAATGTTTTATTCAAGTCGTTTTCACTCGACATGCTTAATTATTTTCAGTAACTCCTAGCACTTATCCAGAGCCCATACTCAACACTAAAAATAGGGAGTTACAAACTTAGTACAATTACAGAGATCCTTGCTTAACACTAATGCTAGGATGTACTTGTAGGATACACCTAGGGATACAATGGCCAAGGATCCGATGTTCCAGAGCATATTCTCAACATCAACTTGGAAGGATCCAGGGATTATTCCCAACACTTCCAATTTATCTTTTCATGTGCTTCAGAGCTTCATGCTCAACATAAGGGTTCTCATAACACATGTGCACTAGAGCTTCTCACTCAACACAAATATAAACACTCACGTGCTTGAGAGCTTCTTGCTCAACACAAACATCAAATACCCATGCACTCCAGAGCTCCTCGCTCAACACAAAACATCTCATCAATTATGTGCTTCAGGGTCCACGCCCAACACATGAAATAATACATAAAACATATGTAATTGGATTATGCCCAATATATCAAAAAAATAATCATGTTCATATGCAGTGGGGTCTTAGACCCAATATGCCAACTAAACATCAAAGTAACCTCATAATCAATGGGACTTATTCCCATAAGTGTTAGGTAAAAATTCAAGATATTACAACTTGTCTAAGAGAGGGATAATCATAATTGTCCAACAATTAGAGGGGTTATTTATATCCCCACTTTTAAAAATAGAAATAATGAGGCTCCGAGTCCATGTTTTAGAGAACCCTTTCTTGACCGCTTGTTTAAATAGCTTGTGGATGTGAGGGATGAGGACATGTCCTCCAATTTTTAATATTTCTTCCTGGTAACCTTCAATGTACTTATCATTTCCATTTTCCAAACGCTTAACCCCAAAATCTATCTCTTCTAATAAAAAAACTTCTTCTGTTGTGAGCAGGGTTCCAAAGTTATCTATGACATTTGGGAATTCATAAACATTTTTAAGATAGAAATTCGAGTCATGTAAAGAAATTCTATTATTATCTTTAGTTTTTCTAGTTAGAATCTTCCTCCAAAATTTCTTAGGAGTAATCTGGATCTTGGGGGATGAGACCAAGAAAGCTTGGATTGCAAGAGAGGAGGGGAGTAAACCTGCAAATTGTTATTATTTGATGCATAGAGTAACATAGAGAAACATAGATTAAATAGGCCACATGGAGGGGTGAGGCTCAAAGACAGTTCTTTGAGCCTCACCTCTCAAACTATACTAAGAAACGCACTCAAAACCAGTAGCCCAATAACACAAAATAATAAGACCAAAAAGGTAGGATGCCAAAAATTCTTGAATTCTTTATTGAGAAGGCATAGATAATTTTTATAACATTATTACAATGTGACTTGGAGCAATACCATGAGTCAAAACCATGGGTTGTGAAATACCATGGATGAGAGATGTACAATGTGCCTTCAAGCCATACCATGGAACAAAACCATGGGTTTTCAATTAGCATGGATGAGAGAGGGTGGTCTCTCCATTTAATGCTTTTATGATGACTAAGAGAGGGTGGCCTCTCCATTTAATGATTTTATGACTTATGCATGTGGTTGACCCATAACCATGGTTTTTGTGTGGTTAACCCATAACCATGATTACAATAGGATTTCATAAAAGTTTAAAAAATGGTCTTTGGTGAAGTTGATGTCTCACTGCAACTCCATTCATATATTTTGATGCAGGTGATGAAATTTGATTCCGTTGAAGACCCATTTAAGATATTGAAGAGACCTTTCCATCCATATAACATAATTTCTCTGTGATGGCCCACAAAGTCAGAAAATGGTTTCCGAAGCTCAATGGATGTGCACGCACTAGTTTTTTAGATATATGTTGCTTCAATGGATGATATCTCTCAAACCGAAGATCGAAATGAAAAACAAAGAAATACCCATTTTAGCTAACGAAAATATATTTCCAATGAAATATGGTAGAGCCTTTGTTGTGTTCTGTAGAGTTTGTGGTACTTTTTTGAAGTTGTTGTATGTGAGGTCGCACTCTGTATAGACATAGGTTGCTTTAAACAAGCATATCTCACAAACCAAGAAGGTAAATGAGAAACTGAAAATAACCCATTTTAGATTACGGAAATGGGTGAAAACACGAATTTGGGTAACACTTCCATGAGAATTGGGTGCCCAAACAACATAGCAGATGTTATTCGGCCGAATAACTATATTTATTCGACCGAATAATGAATTTATTCAGCCGAATAATTATAATTATTCTACCGAATAACGAATCATTTATTCGGCCGAATAACCTTTAACGGTGAACCATTTAATTTGACAGAACGCATAGTTGGTAGGTAATTTTTACGGCCGTTTCAATACTTATTCGGCCGAACAATTGTTCGGCTGAACAATTATTTCGCATAAAAGGTCAGCTCCGGCCCCATTTTCATTATTGTCGCCTGCAGTCATTTTTCTTCATCCTGTCGTGTTTCTCCTGCCACCCGATTTGTTGGTTTTTTCCCGTCATCCCTATCCATGTCATCGTTCCTCCTGACATGTACATACTCCATCCTGTAACCCCGCTACCTATCTAGTTTCCTCTCGGAATGGAGGTCTGTTCGTGGAGGTTGCTTCATGATGGTTTGTTCGGCGTGGAGGCCGTGATGGTCTGTTCGACGTGGAGGCCGAACACTATCTAGTTTCCTCTCGGCGTTGAGGTCTGTTTGTGTTGGTCGCTTTGTGATGTTCTGTTCCATGTGGAGGTCTGTTCATGGAGGTCACTTCATGGTGGTGTTTGTGGTCTTTTCTTGGAGGGTCTGTTCATGGTCTAGTCTTGCTGTGCTGCCCCTTGTCAGGTAAATTTTTATGAAATTTCTTTTATAATCCAAAACATTGAAGATGTGATTTATCTCTTGTTGTAGTCAATGGAATTTATTTTTTGTCGTAGTATTGCACAGTTAAATTTTGCATATGTTAATTGGTATTGTATAATTCTTATAATTTTAATTTTATTTAATATGTGTATGTCAAAGGTAGTCATCTATGAACTCTGTCCATGTTAACAGAGTTGATGAAATGTGTCCTCGTTTGGACAGAGTTGATGAAATATGTCCACATTTGGATAGAGTTCATCAACTCTATCCATTTGGACAGAGTTCAAAAGACTTTAATAAAAAATTGATTAAACCATTTCAAAAATATCTTCCCTTAATGTTGTTGTCCTCTTTATTAAAGTTTTAAAAATGTATTTTATATGGTAATCTACTAAATTAACAAGATGAAAATGGAATTACCTACCCCCAATGCAATATTATGGAATCTCTCTAGGCCTCTTGCTATGATTATTTAATTCGTAACAAAGAAGGTACTATAAAGTGGTTGATTATGAATAGATGCTTCAAACCTAGTTGACAATGGGGAGATAGGTGTACAGAGTTGAACTCTGTCCAAATTGACAAGGTTAATGAACTCTATCCAAATGTGGACAGAGTTGATCAACTCTGTCCATTTGGATATAATTGATGAACTCTATCCATTTGGACAGAGTTGATCAACAAAAAGTCTCGGGGTAGGATTCCATTTGTTTTTTATCACCCAACGCTATGAGTCGAATTGATTTCTTTTTAAATTGTAATCTAAAGGGTTTTTTTATTCATGACCATAGATTTTTTTTGTTAATTTTAATTATAAATTACATGTTTTTAGAATTTGATACAATCTATTTTAATTATAATTAAATATTTTTAACTTAAATTATATTTAATAATTTAAATAAAATGGACAGAGTTGATGAACTCTGTCCATTTGGACAGAGTTGATCAACACTCAGATGGACAGTTCATGAACTCTGTCTAGATGGACAGAGTTGAAGAACTCTCTCCAAATGGAAAGAGTTGCATCGACTCTGTTCACATGTGGACAGAGTTCATCAAATATGTCCAAATAGACAAGACAATGGATTATACTTAGCAAAACATAGTTCATGCAGAGTTCATCAACTCTTTCCATGATAACTTTACTTAACAAAAAAACATTATTACACATAGAACATCAAATTTTTTTATTATTGATTTGTTTGATCTTATGTATTTTTAATCTAAATGATAAAAGAAACATATAACTTGTATAATGCTTATTAGTTACAGTTTATACTTACTATTATATTAAGATATTGTGCATTTTTTTAAATTTTAATATAAGTTCATAGGTATAATAAGGAAAACATTTGTATTCTATCCATGGACAAAGTTCATGAATGAATTCTTTGTCCATGGACAGAGTTGATCAACTCTGTTCACATGGAGTGATGAACTTAACTCTATCCATGTGGACAGAGTTGATGAACCTTATCTATGTGGATAGAGTTGATGAACTTTGTCCATGCACAGTTCATCAAATTTGTCCATGCAGAGTTCATCAACTCTAACTCTGATCATTTTACTTAGCATAAGGGATATTTTTATGATTTTATGGAATAATAAAAATATTTGTAGTTGACATAAAGAAATGTTGCTTTAATTTCATATTTGATGGTATTGATTCCATTGATTTTAAAAATCTAAAATACATAAAAAAACATAGAGATTGCTACATTAATCTCTCATACATCCAACAATAGTGTAGCTATTTTCATTTTAAGAACTATTAGATAATATTATGGACATTTAGGTCTTTATTAAAAACGTAGTTTTAAAAATCTAAAACACATAAAAAACACAAAGATTTCTACATTAATTTCTCATACATCCAACAATAGTGTAGCTATTTTCATTTTAAGAACTATTAGATAATATGAGGGACATACAGGTAATAAAAACTTAGTTTTTATAGTAGCTAGTTCTCTGAAGTTGAGGCCTTAACATGCAGAATTTGAATATGTTATGAGTTGATATATTAGATAATATTGAGAACATATAGGTCTTTATTAAAAACTTAGTTTTTTAGTGGCTAGGTCTTTGAAGATGAGGAATTAACATGTAGAATTTGAACATGATTTGAGTTGATTTGTGTAATCTTGTAGATATCATATCAAATGGAAATAGATAATAAATTAGCTATAATCATTTAAAGAACTATTAGATAATATTAGGGATATCTAGGTCCTTATTGAAATCTTAGTTTTTATAGTAGCTAGGTCTTTGAAGTTGATTAATTAACATGTAGAAATTGATATTTCTGTAAACTTGTAGATATCATATCCAACGGAAAGAGAGCAGCCTTTGAGACAGAAGCATAGGAGGTCATCACATTTTTTGGAAATTGGTGTCTAAAATGAAAATCAAAGATTATTGACTTCACCTCTAGATTCAAGCTTATTGTATAGTTCACATTCATCTAATCATCGACGTGGCGATAGTGGTAGAGATGATTCCCCCTTATCATCTATGGTTGCAGTGTCATTGATATAAAGAAGGGTCATTTATCTTTATTTGTAGATACGGGTCGTAGAGTATTTGGAGTTATAGATATGATTGATCAAATCTATGACTCCAATTACTCCTCGACTGATATCTACACATTTACACATAAAATTTAGAGGACGAAAAAGTAGTAATGTTTTTACTTGTTTCTTCTTCAAGGTATGTACTATTACTCAAATCGTTCTCTGATATATAAATTTAATTAGTTTAAATAATTTTTGACATTTGTAAATTGCTTGTATATATGTTGAAGCTTGGGTCTCTTCAATCTTTTGAGGCAAAGGGAAGACTCCATTGGAGGATAGTGGTGGAATTGCAAGTTTAGTATTTTTTTTTTAATTTTAGTTTAAAATAGTTTACATAGTTTGTAATATTTATAAACTATTTTTATACATGTTGCAGCTTGGGTCTCCTCCACCTTTTAGAGGCAAAGGGAAGACTCCATTGAATGATAGAGAATTTGAGGTAATTTTGTTAATAATTGTATTGTTCTTCTATATATTAGTTTAATGTTTTAATTTTTTTATTTTAATTTAAAATTGTTTAAATAATTTATGATATTCATAATCTATTTTTATGCATGTTTCAAATTGTTATGAGTCCAAGGGAAGACTTTAATGGAGGATAGTGGTGGACTTCTTTGATTTAGACATCAAGGAGCTTAATTTTAGGATTATACACATGTTCATGATTGTTTTTTTTATTATATACATGTACATTGAACTCACATGTTCATGACTATTTTTTTTATTATATACATGTACATTGAACTCACATGTTCATGATTGTTTTTTTGAATTATATACATACATACATTGATCTTAAATATTTTTTTTTATTATATACATGTATATGTAAAGGTTAGGAATGTTAGGAATGTTAAGAATGGATATGGGGAATGTTAATGTTAAGAACGAATATGGGGAATGTTAACGTTAAGAATGAAAGCAATCCAATTTGTTAAGAATGAATATATGAGGAATGCTAATGTTAAAAATGAACATGGGGAATGTTAGGAGTGAATGTGGGAATGGGGAATGTTAATGTTAGAAATGAATGTTAGGAAGTTTTGATAGGTGCAAATATATGAATGTTGAGAATTTTAGGAATGTTAAGAAGTTTTGATAGGTGCAAATATATGAATGTTGAGAATTTTAGGAATGTTAGGAATGTTAGGAATTTTTGATAGGTGCAATCTAATGTTAAGAATCAATATGGGGAATGTTAAGAATAAATGTCCAGAGAATGTTAGGAATTTTTTTGGAATGTTAGGAAGTTTTGATGGGTGCAAACATACATGAATGTTAGGAATGAATGTTTGGAAAGGAACTAGGAAGTTTTGATAGGTGCAAATATACATGAATGTTAGGAATAAATGTTAGGAAAGGAACTAGGAAGTTTTTATAGGTGTAAATATGTGAATGTTAAGAATGAATGTTAAAAATGAATGTTAGAAAATGTTAGGAAGTTTAGATAGGTGCAATTATATGAATGTATGTATTAGTAAATTTATGTATCTTTGTATATGCAACATATTTTTAGTGTTGAAAAGTTGAGAATTTTAGGAATGTTAGGAAGTTTTGATAGATATAATCTAATATTAAGAATCAATGTGGAGAATGTTAGGATTCAATGTGGGGAATGTTAGAAATGAATGTTAGGAAATGTTAGTAATGTTAGTAAGTTTTGATAGGTGTAAATATATGAATTCATGAGTGAATGTTAGGAAAGTTTAGGAATGTTAGGAAGTTTTGATAGGAATTTTTTTATAAGTAAAATTAGCAACTTGATAATGAATTCTAATAAATTATAGCTCAATCCTTAAATTTTCTAAGGTAACATTAGTAACTTGATTTTGAATTCTAATATTTTTTTATTACTAAGGTAATATTAGAAACTTGATTCTTTTTTTAATGGAAGCTGAAATGATGAGGCGCGACGGCTCTTCCACGGCTAGGGCCAAACCCTAGCCGCCCTGCGTCCTCCAGGCTGCGTGCGGCCCTACGGCTCTTCCCTGCGAGTCCGCTGAAGCTGCGTCCTCCGCGTCCAGCAGTGCTGCGCTCTGTAGCTGTGTTTTCTTGCTGCATTTTCTGCCTTTCTCATCCACATTTTTTGCTGCATTTTTCGCCATGCATTCCTCTGGTGGTCGGGCCATGGATCCGGTGGAGGCTTTCAGAGTTCTTGTTAGATCTGCAGGCCCTAGGGAAAAGGCCTCCCCTCCTGCCAAGTTTGTTAAAAATATGGAAGAGATCCCTTCTGTGGAGCTCTCCCCTTCTGATCCGTGCCGCATAGCCCTTATGCTTTCAGAAAAATCCCTCATTGGCAAGTTCACTGGTCTGTGGCCCAATCCCAAAGCAGTGGATCAATGGATAGCAGAACGTTGGAGCTCCCTGGCGCCCTCCCATATCTCTCTTTGTGCTGCAGGAAGAGGGTATTTTGTGTTTATCTTTGAGAACAAAGAAGAGCGGGATCTAATCTTCAGATCTGGACCATACTTTATGGGATCGAGGGGGCTGTTCTTAGCTCCTTGGTCTCTGGATTTCAATCCTGAAGCAGAGATCATGGCTGCCCCGGTATGGGTCCGGCTCCCCCATCTTCCTCTTCATCTTTGGGGGAAAATCTCCCTTGCTGATATAGGAAACAAGCTCGGCCGTTTCCTGGATAGTGCGGAACCTAAAGGGGATCAGTACACCTGTGCGCGCATCTGTGTTGAGGTCAATCTCGAGAAAGGGCTCCCGGAATCCCTTCATCTCACCCTGGGCGAATGGAGTCACATCCAAGAGCTGGACTATGAGCATATTCCCTTCAAGTGCCTCCGGTGCCATGTTTACGGTCATTTCGTGAAAAGCTACCCCAAAGCCCCGGTGACGGTGGCTCCTCCCCCGACCAATGGGGAAGAATTCCATCCAGTTGCCAATAGGCGAAGGGCTCCCCAGAAAAAGGATTCCAAATCAGACGTGCCCACCGCAGAAGAATCTGCCCTAGCTAATAAAAACAGATTTGAAGCCCTTCAAGAACTTGATGATCAGGAACCAGAAGCAGTAGTAGCGGCTGAAGAGACATTGGAGCCAGGTTCAGGCCAGGAAAAGGAAGCACCAGCAGCAGAAGGGGTTTCAGAAGTGCGTATCCCCCCTAGTACCGCGGATGACCCCACGCCTGAGTCCCTTAGCTCGAAGAAAGATCCCATTGATTTGGGCGGCGAGACCTCATCCCAGGTAGGGCTGGCATCCTTGGTCCCTTCCACAGAGGAAACCTCCGACTCTGAAGACTTTTCCGCTCCTTCTCCTCCCCTCACCAGAGGACGTAAGACGAACAAGGAACGCAGAGAAAAGGAAGCAGCCTTAAACATCAGTGCGGGCTCTCAGAATAAACTGGATCCTTTTATTAAAGGACACTCCTCTCTGCCGGTTTAATGCTTTGCTTCTATATTTTTCTCTGCTCACAATTTGTGAGAGTCTACTCTTGTAAGCAGTACTTTTCTTGAAATAGCTACAGGAACATTTGGGATTCATTTCTCAAAGATCTTTTAAGAAGGCTGACTGTTTTATTTGAGGCCAGCAGCCTTCTTTTTCAGAATTTCTCCTTGTAAGCTTGGCTGGGCTACAACCTTTTTTAAAATTTTATAAAATTTTTCTATTTCTGTTAAAAAAAAATATTAGCAACTTGATTCTAAATTTTAATAAATTAAAGTTCAATGAATTCATGATAGCCAATCTTAACATAAAACAAGAAATGATATAGTTAAAAACATCGCAATGGAATGCCGTCCTCAATTATCCGTTCATGGTCATATTTGGATAGTTTCCATTTTTTATTTTTTAAGTTTTTTTTATGAAACTTGTACCAATTTTATTCGAGATGCACATACTAAATGACTATACTGACAACATATAACATCAGGTTCATAATGTTGAAAGTAGACATAATTTTCAGTCATACAGTTCTGCTACAAAAAATAGACTTTTAAAATGATGGATTCTCTCTCGTATGTAAATCCATTGTCATTGTAGTCCTCCAATAACTTCAATTTTTCTTCAGTGCATCGCAACAAATAATATTTTACATTTTTGTTGTTGTCTAAAGGTGAAATTACAGTGAAAATATCTCCTATGCAAATTACAATTAGCGATGGAGTTAAGTGAATTAAATTGACTATATAAACATAAGGTGATGGACAATATTGAACAATCAACAAAATCATTACCTTCTCTAACAAGATCTGAAATTCTATCACCATCAGATGATATTTTTATTTCTTTCGATTCTAATTCTTCTATGCTTGCTAGTGGCATTTTCCCTTTTGGATTAATCTCTATGTGTTTCCAATGTTTTACATAGTTGTTCGTTATGTTTTCACAAACTTCTGTAGATTCAGGGTGAATCCGTGGACCTGGGTAACACTTTTTGGCAAGCACGTTTTGGCAAAAATGAAAAAAAGCACCTCGGTCGAGGGTTTAACAAGCCCTCGACCAAGGTTTTCATATCTCGACCGAGGTTTTATCAAGCCCTCGACCGAGATTCTTTTAAGCCCTCGACCGAGCTATTTACTAACCCTTAGTCAAGCTATTAAAACCTCGACCGAGGGTTAATAAATACCTCGGTCAAGGTATTTACCTCGACCGAGGTGCCTGTATAGAAAAAATTATAAATAGGGGTCGCGGGCCCCCACCGTTTGTTTCACAAAACCACAGCGTGAAAGCTCGACCGAGATACGAAGTGAGAGAAACGTGAGCATTGGCACCCATTGGCACCCTGAAGCAACCCAAAAACCCCGAAGCAACCCAACCTCGTCACGATGGCGTCGGACCCAAGAGGTAACAGTTAAAATAATTGTTTTTTCAGTTAAATAAAATTTAAATTTTTTTTTAATAAATTTATAAAATTTATTTTAAAATATGGTAAATGTATGTTTTTATTATTTTCATGTTTAAAATGTGTACTGGAAAGCATAAATGCTACCGGATTTTTGAAAATTTGTAGTTAAATTGAATTTTTTTATTAATTTGTTATATATATATAAATTATGTCAACCGGTAGCGTTTATGCTACCGGTTTAATT
>LPNX010976004.1:66618-117164 GCA_001517045.1 Pseudotsuga menziesii | reverse complement strand
CTTCCTCCAAAATTAATCAATATTATTTTATTATTTTAACTATTATTTTATTATTTTCCTTAGGAGGCCCATTTTAGACCCCAAAATTCCTCTAATGCTCGTTCACTCTTCTCGAGACCATTTTTTTGCACAAAGTTGTTGTAGAAATTCAAGAGATTACCATTTTTGGCGGCAACTGGTAGAGCCCATACCCATTTGAGTAGACAGGGAAAAGATTCCAAAACAAAACCTGCAATACCCATCATGTCCATTGAATTTCCTCAAGCCCAAATTAGGGGAAATATCAAATTTCAAAACATTGCAACATTTAGAATCCAAGTATATATTTTAATTTCAAGGGTGTTTGGTTGCAAGATTATGTTTCTTGGAGGAGCAACAATGGTTGTGGGAGCCGTGCCCACCCATGGACCCAAAACCACTATGAATAGAATCAATACTTATGTTGTTCTCTCCATATAATTGATGTATATTTTCACCCACTAATCCCAACCCCTCTGCAGACATCTTTCAACACGATGAATCAATACCAAATATGAGGAATCAAACTAATGCTAGTACTAGAGCAAACCCATAAGAAACAAAATTTGCATTTTATATGCTCTCCAATATTCAGTGCATATCTTATCCCAACAAGCTTAAGCTCACCACAGACAACTTCAATCCTTGATGTATCGAGACCAAACTATAAGAAATCTAGTTGAATATGTTAATAGAAAGATCCCATCAAGTACAGAATTAACATTGTTGGTATTATCTCCATATATGAAATGCATGTTTCCAAACACTTAGACCAAGACTAGCATAAACAACTTAAAGCATCGATGACCCAAATATAAGAAATCTAGCTGATATCGCTACTAGAACAAAAATACAACAACAAATAGACAAAGAGAAAGAAGGGCTCCCAAAATCGCTAAGTCTTTATGGAACCCCAATACCAGTTAAGTAGCATTTTTGCTTACATTCAATTCATTCATGCTCTGCTCTGTTAATCCCTGCACGAGTTTGTGAAATTTTATAAAAATCCATTCATGAAAACACTCGATCGAGAGCTATTTTGAAATGACAAGTGTAAATTCATTTTCAAAATTCAACAACAGAGAACGATGTTGTTGACAGGTGTAAACTCATTTCCTAAAGCTCAAAAATCTCAGTGATTACTTGGACGACAAGATAAGTTGGAGAATGAAGGTTTCAAGCTAAGATTTTATTCTTTATCGACTTTTTGAATTATTATAATACTGCCTAATAATAACAAAATAAACAATTCAAGGTAATTGCCCAATTAAAAAATAGTTTTTTCCTAACTAATTATAAATATAATTTTTATGTTAACATTAAATTAATTAAAAAAACTATATACTAATTGCAACAAATAGAAAAACCACATAATCACCTACTTAGGGAAGGGACTAAAGATAAAGAAATAGTAAAAGTCAAAATATGACCACTTATATAAACTCAATTTCTAAAGAAAAGATAACCTTCCAGCACTAATCAAAGTTATACAAGGTTAAAAAAACATCACAAGTTATACAAGGTTGAAAAAACATTAGACAAATTTTAAATTTAATTAAATGATAAAATATTTTTCCAATTATACCTAGTTTATCGATTTGATCCTCAACACATGAAAACACGTGAGGATCATCTTTTATATAAAAACACAAAACATGGATTCTATAGTTTAACCATGGTCGCTAAAATATATATATATCCCTTTAATTTAAAAAGATTACACTTATTAAAAGATACATTTAATTCATATAATATAGACTTATTTTCCAATATGAAAATATGGTTTAAGAGAGATTCATTTTCATGGTTAAAAAGTATCCATTAAAATTTGTTTTATCAAATTACTTACTTAAATAAAAAGTGGTTTACACTTAACTTATTCTCTATGTAAATTGAATGTAAATGTCGATATGAAAAATATATATATATATATAAAATTGGAAAAGAAAATAAGATTTAAAAAAAATTAAATTTATTTATTTTAACATAATATTGTTTTTAATGTAACATGAAGTATAATTATTAATACATGTTATTATTATCAAAATTTTAATATTAATCAATTATAAATATCAAATATCTCATATATATTATGAATATTAATGTAAAATGGAGTATAATTATTAATACATTTTTTCCTCAGAGTATAATTATTAATACATGTTATCATTATCAGTTTTTTAATATTAATCAATTATAAATATCAAATGTCTCATATATTATGAATATGAATATTTGTAAATAGTAAAATATATTTAAAATATTTTTTATTTATTTATAAATATTTGTAAATAGCATAGCAAAATTAACAAAAACAGTTTAAAATCAAAATTTAAAGAAACTAACCAAGGCCTTCTATTTCTATAATGGATTTACCATAGAGATCAATGATTTCTTTAATGTTTTCTTACCACAAAGAGATTCTAGTTTGGAAACTCACTAGTATAAAAACTACATTTTATTGACATTGTCGAGCTAGATATTTCTTGGAATTGCCTCAAGAAAAAATCAAATACATCTAAAAAAATAAAAAATAAAATAAAGAAAAAAGAAAGAAAAAAGTAAAACATGTAAATAATAGAGTTGTGTCTTTCTAGAGAGGGAGGGACAAAAGCTTTACAAGCAGTTCATTCAATTGCCAGGTGATAGTGACATGATATGGGCATAATTAAGTGTTAATGTTGATATATTCCTATTGCATTTACATAAGGGAAACTAGATTTACATGTAAATGATATGTGTTTAAAAGGGAAACTGAATTTACATGTAAATGATCTCTGTTTAAACTTCCCTTTTTAGTTGATTTATTCATGTTCTTTCATTTACAGAAATACAAAGACAAGGGATCACTCAAAAACACTTCATTTTTGTTTATTCTATTCTTGCTTGAAGGTTGCAAAATATATACTACATATTGTACAAAAAAACACAAGGGGGTCTAGAGCCTTTGTAAATATCTTCCATGTGAAGGAAACAAATGCTTAATTAGGAAGCTGCTAACATTTACTTCATCACCTACATTCTATCTACTAGCCGACAAAGAAAACTGAGTTGGCACTCGTAGACGAGCTGATTTTCGAAAGTCTAATATTTTCTATAATTTGGTTTCACCTATTAACATTATCCCACTTTAAATCAAATGGAGGCTCCAATTTGTTATTCATCCAAAACTGTGCATCAGGTTACTCCCAAGCCAACCAATCTTCTACAAAGTTCTTGCTTGTCTCTTGGAAATACTTTAGTGAGAATATCAACAAGATTTTCAGCAGTATGAATATTTTCTAAATTTAATTAACCTTTTTCCAATACCTATAAGACACTATGCAACTTACAGTTCTATAAAAATTCAGAATCTGGCCCATGCAGTCCTAGTGATGCAACCTGCGATTTGATACAAAACTGTCACGAACCCGGTGACCCCATAATACTAGTTGGACTATGATGCATCTATAATTTTAACTTGAAACTCTGTTGTTACCCTAATATATTTTTCTAATGGTTTATGTAAGGTTTAATGTGGAATTATTACTATATTTGACTATATGATATTTTTCTAATGGTTTATTTTGGGTTATATATATAACACTTTTTTCTAATCCTCCTTATCCATCCAATTTCCATTTGGGGTTGGGGATATCACAAGAATGAGAGAAAGGAAAAAACCTTTGTGACACTTCAAGACTCAAAATATAAAAAAACATATATAATATTGGTATCATTTTGCATGACCATATCGATGATAACGATCATATAAAATGGACCCATCATTTTCTTTACCCATATTGACCATAATACATGGTTGATGTCAATATTATGCAACATTAGGACTTTCGAAGGTTAATAATTAAAGACATCCTAGTGTGAATATGACCATAATACATGGTTGATGACAATGTTATGCAACATTAGGACTTTCGAAGGTTAATAATTAAAGAGGCTTACATCCTAGTGTGATGGTTTAAAAGAATTAAATATAAGATCCCAAGAGCAATAAATAAAGGGCTTTACATTCTAGTGTGATGTTTTAAAAGGGTTACATAGGATCCCCGAGCAATAAATTAAGAGGTTGACAATGTAGCATGATGTTTTAAGAAAGTTATATTTAAAGTTTATAATATGATTTCAAATTGAGACTTAAGCTAACTATGTATATCATTTGTTTACTTTTATTGATTTAAGTTCAATTTTCCTGTGTTTAGTTTTAGTGATTCGATTTTTTTTATTCATATCATATTGTTTAATACATTCACTCATGATTGATTTTGGTTAACTACATTTGTTTTAGTAAAATTCTGGTAATATAAACTTATTATAAATATAAAACATTTATAATCAAATATTAGTTTATGTATTTATATAGTTTATTTTTAGATTTTTTAAAATGATAATTACAATAAATCAATCTATAAATAAAATATAATTATGTCTTAACGATACAATACAATTCAGTTGCATTTATATCATCGTTGTGGTTGGTTTTAAGCCACTTAATTAACATCGAATATTGGTCTTATTCTTGTATGCTCACACATCCTAATTAGTTGGCGGGGATTAGTTAGTATCACCACCCAAAAACCCACTGTACTCTATGGCTCTCGAGTGACTTGTGTTTCATTGTCGTGCCTTCGTGGGATATTGATGATCCCTACGCCATTGGTTCTTTGCATGATGATTATAGTTTGAATTATTTGATTGGATTTCCCCTCCTAAAGATATCTCATTTTAAGAAGGTGCAAAACAATTGTTATATTTGTTTTGGAGTTAGACAAGGAGAAATGAATCTCCAATGAGGTTGGGAAAGTAGATTACCTACTATTAAATTCACATTGGGAAAGTAGAAATGAATCTCCAGTTTTTAACATATCTATAATTCATCTTTCATTGCAAAAAAGAAATATAAATGTCAATCGATTAATTTTGAATAAATTTGGCTCATATAAAAAAAACATTATTAATGTGTTTTTGTAATTCATATGATATTTATATTAATAATTGTTTTTTAAATGATTTATTGTAGTTTAAAATATTTATGTAGTAACTGTGTATGAAGGACAAAGGTATATCAATTAAAAAATAGTAACAAAAACTTAAAATCAAAGAATATATAAAAAAGGGCAATAGTTGTAAAGTAGTTTGTTCTTATGTAGGGATTTTGAATATGTTGATGTGAGTTCGCTCCAAGAAGTTTTTTGGTTTTTTTCAAATTTCCCTTGTCTGAGGCCTTGGTTCACCGTTGCAGGTTGATCAACCTTCTTGGCGTGGTTTGCTTGGCTTGTTGCAGCTAGCGTGGACTATCCTTGCAGGCGTGGAGTTTTTCCTAGCTCTCTTGACTGATTTGGAGCATTGTGACCCAGAGCAGGTGTATCAAGAAGATCCATTCAGGGTTCAGCAGCCTGTCTTTGGCTCTCTATCACAGAGGATTCTTCTGCCCTGTCCAAGAATCGTTTATATTGAAGACTGACTCTAGTGCTATCTCACCTAGTTTTTGGAAGATATTTTGGTTTATAATGGCCTGGTTCTGTGAGTCCCTACATCTAGTGAGCAGCAAATGCTGATCCATCCTTCGCTAGTGGGTCATTGTTTGTTTCTCTTTTCTAGTTTCGACTCTCAGCCCGGGGAGGCTGGGCATGTCTGGGCACTTTGTTGCTGGGCTGTAGTCTCTCTGAAGAACTTGGAAAGCTCTGATTCTTCTTGATTGCTTCTGGTGGAGGTTGTTCTTCACCTTTGGGCTGTGCTTGAGTTCTTCTGAGCCTCTGTTTTAAGGTAATGGTGGATGGAGGGGGCCTCTCCTCTTCCCCTGATCTCAATGCCTTTAGGAAATTGGAAGCCTCAGGTAGCAAGCAGAAGCTATCTCAATCCCAACAGTCCATTGTTAAGAAGATTGAAAATATTCCTATGACAGATCTCCAAGTGGATCAACCATGTCGAACAACTCTTAGCATTGCTGACCGGGGCCTCATTGGCCAATTCACAGGGCTATGGCCATCATCCAAGATAGTCGAAGCCTAGGTTCAATGGAATTGGAATCCTCTCATCTCAAAAGGCATTTGCAGTAATCTAATAGGTAAGGGTTATTATCTCTTTCTATTTGAAAACTCAGCTAATAGAGACTTAATCTTTAGGAATGGGCCTTATTTCATGGGCCCTCAAGGGCTTTACCTGAACAAATGGACTCCTGATTTTGACTCGAATCAAGATGTTCTTTCTGCTGTTCCTGTATGGGTCAGATTGCCGCATCTTC
Organism: Pseudotsuga menziesii; assembly: GCA_001517045.1. Classification (NCBI taxonomy): domain Eukaryota; kingdom Viridiplantae; phylum Streptophyta; class Pinopsida; order Pinales; family Pinaceae; genus Pseudotsuga; species Pseudotsuga menziesii. Next base: position 110,905 of record LPNX010976004.1, on the reverse strand, counting down.
CTCTCCATTGTTGGAATTTGGGGTCCCTAGAAGTTATTGGAAACACTTTGGGGAAATACATAGACAAGGATGCCATAAGAGATCAATACACCTGTGCCAGAATATGTGTAGAAGTGGACTTGGAGGTAGGGCTCCCTGAAGCTATTAATTTGAAAGTAGCAGATTGGTCTCATTTCCAAGAGCTAGACTATGAACAATTGCCCTTTAAGTGCAGATTTTGTCATGAATATGGGCATTTTACCAGATCTTGTAAAAAAAAAATGAGGAAGAAGCTATCAAAGAAAAAGAAGATCAATGGACTCAAGTAAAAAAAAAAACACTTCAACAAAACAAGGAAATAAAGCTAAGGTACATAGAGGAGAAGTGGGGACGAGTAGTAAACCATTCAGACAGAAACAGAAATAAAATGGAGTAGCAATGACAGAACTATCATCTCAAAACAATTTTGAAGTATTGAGCATACCAGAAGAACAAGTGATCTCAGTGCTTGAAGAGGGAGAATTCCCTACACCTCACAATCAGTTAAGTGAAGAAGCCATAGGATCAATTGAGCCTCTCAGCTCTCCTGTGGAAGGTCATTCTCCCACATACGCAGAAATAGCAAAAAAAGAGAAACCTCTGGACAGTTCTGGCTCATCTGATGATGATCCCCTCAAGAAGTCTTCCAAAAAAGGGAGAAAATCTCATAAGATGGTTCAGGAGGAAGAAGCCGAGCATCTTAAGATGTAAGGAAATCAACCCACTATCGAGATGTTAATAAGCAGGAATGCCCAGGCCAAACCTGTTAAAGGAGGCCCTCCCCCTATTAGGATTTTTAATCCTCCCTTGTCCAATTTGGTCATATGTATAAATCAAGAGTCATGTCTAAATTGGGAGTCCATCTAGTCTATTTTTAGTCACTAGCACCATTGGGTCCACTTGGCCTAATTAGGGCACATGTTTCAGTTACTAAAGTACGGGGAACACTAATTTAGGCCTACTGCCACTGATTGCACTTGCATGCATCAGTTTAGGAGCCTCCTAAACCAATCCCTACAATTTAGGAGCCACTAGGAGTGCCAAAACCAACCAAGGTCAATTCAGTTGAGTTGGTGACTAGTCAAGCTAAGTTAGGAGTCAGTTACCTTCAGTTCTAGTCCTCTACATTCAGTTAGCGCTAGGTTTGCATGGCTGCATGTAGGAGAGGCACATTTCTCACCTACCACAGTGAGTTAGCCTTATTCAACACTGAATGTAACACTTGAGTTGTGTTTTAGAACTCCGATGAACTCCGGTTATGGTTTAGACAAGGTCAGCTAACTATTGAGTCCTCCGACAATGATTTAGACAAGGTCTTAGTTACCTACAGTCAAGTAGAGTCTAATCAATTTGAATTTCCTCATGTGGATTTGAATTGCATGTGGCTATTTAAGCCATTGCACTTCATTGTAATTATTATCTAATTAATTTTTTTATTAATGAAAGCATTCGCAGCTGCAAGCCATTTTTGCATTGTTTCATTCTTCAATTGCCGAGTAAATTGTGTGATCTATCTTGTGAGTTGTGTGTTTGTCCAAAGATCTATGTGCTCAATTTAATATGGTATCAGAGCCTTGGCGGACAAGACACCTCTCCTCCTCAAATCTCCAGTTGGATCATTTTTTTATAGCAAAATTGCTCCTTCCAATACTACACCAGAAGCGGAGAATTTACCACTTAATATCCCAAGTTAGGAAATTGTTGATCAAGCTTGCTTGATCAACTATGCTGGGTGTGAAGGAAATTCCAAAAGTGCAGACTATCAATCTTACTTTGTATGTTTGATTGTGTGATAGGTTATCAGCTCTTCTCACAACATTCGCTACAAGCAGCCCTTTCTTCTCACTGCATTCACTGCAACAACTTAGTCCTTCTTACTGCATTCAAAATGTTTAATCCAGTAGAGCCTCTCAATCCCTTCAACTATCACCAGTGGAAGGAAGACATGGAGGTACTGCTCCACACCAAGCAACTCTTTAGACTCATAAAAGAAACAGAGGCAGTGCCAGCTTTAGATCATGACAAAGAAAAGTATTAGAACAGGCTTGATGAAGCCCATGGACACTTGTTTTCCTCAGTTTCTCGAGATCTTCGATTCCACATCCAAGGATTGAAGACTCCCAAGGCGATTTGGGACAAGCTTCCCTCCTTATTTGATAAGCAGGATGAGATGAGGGTCCATCAGCTAGAAAATGATCTGATCACTCTTAATCCATCCAATTTTGAATCACTGAATGAATTCTTCACAAAGTTCAAGAACCTGATATATCAGTTGAAGCAATGCAAAGTGGAGAAGGATGAAGATCAGCTCATCCTTGCCATTCTCACAAAGCTCAATGCAGACTACTCAGTCTTTGTATCAACCTTCCAAACAGTAAGGCTCACTACTCCAAATTGGAAGATGCCCACTCTTGATGCCTTCATCCAATATCTCACTTCTGAGAATGATAAATTGATCCAAATGGGGATCATTCGATCTTCCAAAGATTAAGCTCTGGTTGCAAGAGGAGATAAGGTAGCGAATGACAAAGGGAAGCAAAGAGATGAGTCTCCTGTGAAGAAAGAGCAGTTAAAGGAGCCTTCAGGTTCAAAGAAAAACACGAAGAATGGAAAAGGCAAGGTCCTCTACTCTTACTGTGGAAGGGGCTTTCATTCAGAAAGCACTTGTATGAGAAGACAACTTGATGAAATGGCTCTTCTTTTGAAGAAACATAACATTTCTGCACCTGCTAGCGCAAGGAAGGATGAATCTGAAGAAGAAGATGAACAATACCAAAGGAAAGGCCATGCATTGAAGGCTTGCTGCACATTAGCATATGTCTTCCTCATTGATTCTGGAGCTTCCAACCATATGGTTGCATCCAGAGAATCATTCTCTTCCTTTTAGTCCTTTGATGGCCCTAGTATTCAAATGGCCAATAACAGTAAAGTCAAAACAAAAGGGAAGGGCTCTGTTAAGCTTGAACATGGAAGGTTCAAAGATGTGCTATTTGTTTCCTCCCTAGCTTCAAACCTGTTATCTGTCTATCAAATGACCCATACTGGATCTCCAAAGTGAGTGATCTTTGGTCCTGACTTAGTGGAGATCACAGATATCTCTACTGGGAACATCATAGCAAAGGGTGTTGCAAATAATGCTTCAAAAGCATATGAGTTCTCACATTTCATGCCTCCTTCACAGCCAGTGCACTCTCAGCAGCCACTTGCAAGGGAAGGTAAAATCATTGCATCTACTTATTTTGCAGCTTCTACTAGTATTGTAGATCCATCTTTATCAGTTTATGAGATTGAGATTTAGGGTGACTTAGATCTAGATTCAGTCCCTACTTCCAAACTGGAAGCTAGGAAGATGACTGGAAACTCACCTGACACTCAAAAAGGAAAGACCCTTGCGCTATGCCATGCAATCTTACCTCCTTCAGAGAGATGCAATAGAATCCCTATAAGATGCTATATGGCAAGGGCTCAGTCTCACTACATTTAGAAGAATGGATATGATCATACACCTCTTCATCCAGCAAGAGACAAAGGTTACATTCCTCCTTCCTTCCATCATCATTTTTGGAGAAGAAGGAGAAGTCTACATGCCAGGCTCTAGAATACCTGTGCACAGCACACCATGCATGCTGCTTCACTACCTCACATAGATGAAGATTGCAGCAACATATTTTCAAGTTTTTCAAACTTTAGACCTGATTCTACCTACTTAGATAGAGGGGGGGCATTTTTCCCATGTGGTTTTTGCCCCAGCTCTTTGTATTAAGCAGTTACTTTATTTTACTTGATGTAATGGGTGACCTATGGTCTTAGTTACCAGGACGCACAGATTGTCCAAGTTATCATTCAGGGGGGGTATTAGGATTATTAATCCTCCCTTGTCCAATTTGGTCATATGTCTAAATCAGGAGTCATGTCTAATTCGGGAGTCCATCCAGTCTATTTTTAGTCACTAGCACCATTGGCTCCACTTGGCCTAATTGGGGCACATGCTTCAGTTACTAAAGTGTGGGGAACACTAATTGAGGCATACTGCCACTAATTGCACTTGCATGCATCAGTTTAGGAGCCTCCTAGACCAATCCCTACAATTTAGGATCCACTAGGAGTGCCGAAACCAATCAAGGTTAGTTCAGTTGAGTTGGTGACTAGTCAAGCTAAGTTAGGAGTCAGTTACATTCAGTTCTAGTCCTCTACATTCAGTTAGCGCTAGGTTTGCATGGCTGCATGCAGGAGGGGTTCATTTCTCACCTACCACAATCAGTTAGCCTTAGTCAACACTGAATGTAACACTTGAGTTGTGTTTTAGAACTCCGATGAACTCCGGTTATGGTTTAGACAAGGTCAGTTAACTATTGAGTCCTCCGACAATGATTTAGACAAGGTCTTAGTTACCTACAGTCAAGTAGAGTCTAATCAATTCGAATTTCCTCATGTGGATTTGAATTGCATGTGGTTATTTAAGCCATTGTACTTCATTGTAATTATTATCTAATTACTTTTTTGATCAATGAAAGCATTCACAGCTGCAAGCCATTTTTGCACTGTTTCATTCTTCAATATCTGAGTAAATTGTGTGATCTATCTTGTGAGTTGTGTGTTTGTCCACATATCTATGTGCTCAATTTAATACCCCCTTCCGTCAAATAATGAAATTTGTCTCTTGGAATTACAGAGGGCTTGGTAATCCGTAAAAAATTGAAGTTGTTAATGATCTTTTCAGAATGGTCTCTCCAGATGTTCTTCTGCTCCAAGAGACAAAAATAGGTGAAGATATTCTTCTGTCCACAATCAGTAAGAAATGGAATTCGAAAATAGGAATGGACGTGGGTGCAAGAGGCACCACTGGTGTAATTGACACTGTATGGACAAAAAATGTCTTTACTTTGGAGCAATCTCAAATAACACAGCATTGGTTATTTTCTAAACTTCGGCATAACTCAAGTCAAAAATTGTTTTGTCACTTTAACATCTACGTGCCGGTCAACTCCTTGGAAAAATGTGAATGTTGGAGCACGCTGGTTGCTTATCTTGCTGCTAATTCTTTCTCAAATATCATCGTGGCAGGTGATTTAAACATTATTTTAAATGAAAAAGAAAAATTTGGAGGAGTTTATGGGAGAGATCCAATGTTGGGAGTGGTTGATAATCTCATCTTAACGTGGGAGCTGATTGATTTTAAACCAAAAAGAGGACGATACATGTGGTCAAACAATAGAATTGGTGCAACAAACATTTCAGCCAGATTGGATTGTTTTGTAGTGCAGAGTTCTTTGCTACTAGATAAAATTGTCATTTCCACCAGCATCTTGCCAAAGATTACCTCTGACCATAAGCCGATTTTTCTACAGATTGCAGATGAAGAGGACCCTGGCCCCATTCCATTTCGGTTCCGTCCACTTTGGAAAGACAGATATATTTTTATGAGTACTGCAAATACATCTTGGGATCTTCTAGTTGTTGGATCATCGAATTTTGTTTGGGAGAGGAAGCTCAAAAATACCAAAGTTGCATTAAAAGAATGGGTCAAACTTACTAAAATATCTCCAATTAGTGAAAGGAAAGAAGCTTTGGAAAAATTGGAGAAAATCCAATTGGAAATGGAAATCTCAGAGATTACTCCTGCCTTGCTAGAAAAAGAGAAAAAAGCTCAATTCAACTCTTTCCAAGATTTTAGGCGTGAAGAAGAATATTGGAGGTTAAAATATCGTAGTACTTGGCTGAAAGCTGGAGATAGGAACTCCTCTTTTTTCCACAAGCAATGTAGAGTCAGACTTTCTCAAAACCATATACCAAAAATTTCCTCCTTGTCTGGAGAATCGTAAAAGGATTTTCACAAATTAAACAAATGGCTGAAGAGCACTTTCAGAACCTTTTTAAGGATGATGATTCCTCTGACTCAGATTTAGCCTCTGAATTTTTGTGCAACATTCCTAGTTTGGTGAATGAGGCGGACAATGGTGAGTTAATGAAGCCCTTTACTGAGCAAGAAATTATTGATGTGATTTGGTCCATGGAGCTGGATAAAGCCCCAGGGCCTGATGGATTCTCCTTTCATTTTTATCGAGTCTGTTGGACAGTAATCATGAAAGATTTACTTCGGATGATAAAATCTTTTCAGGTCAAAGCCAAAGTGGGTAGATGCACAAACTCCACTTTCCTTGCTTTTATTCCTAAAGAAGCCAATCCTTCTTCTTTTGATCAGTTTAGACCCGTTTCCCTTTGCAATGCTTCCTATAAAATCATTACTAAGATTTTAGCCAATAGACTTAAACCTCTTCTTGAGAAATTGAACTCTCCTCTTCAAGTTGGGTTTGTAAAAGGTCGACATAATCTAGATAATGTAATGCAAGTCCAGGAAGCTATGCACTCCAGCTTTCATCAGAAGGAGAAGGGCATGCTTATCAAACTTGATATGGAAAATGCATTTGATAGGGTAAAGCTTTCCTATCTCTTCTCAGTTCTCCGTTCTTTTGGATTTAGTTCTGCCTTTATAAATTTGATAAAAGCTTGCATTAATAATCCTTGGATAGTGCCATTAGTAAATGGCAGACCAACAAACCTTTTTCAAGCTTCCAGGGGTCTTCGTCAAGGTTGTCCTCTGTTGCCTTTTTTGTACATTCTCATGGCCGATTCATTAAGCAGAAAGCTAACAGCAGGGAAAAATGTTGGCATTATCCCGGGTATTATCTCAAAAACAGGAGTTGAAGCTATTAACCATACATTGTTTGCAGATGACACTTTACTCTTGGGAGGGATTCTTTAAAAATGGCAAGAGTCTTCTCAGAAATCATGCATAACTTTTGTAATATTTCAAGGGATCTCATCAACAACAAAAAGAGTTCAGTATTCGGATGGAATGTAGATCAATTTAAAGTTGAAAAATTTTCTCAAATTTTGGGTTTTGAAGGATATGCCTCTTGGGATAAGGTCAATTATTTAGGCCTCTGATTAACTCTAGGTAAAAATAACCCTTCTCTCTAGATTGGTATCATCAGTAAGATTAAGGCAAAGATTGTTTCGTGGGGTGGTCATTGGCTCACGAAGGCAGGAAAGGTGATTTTGATCAAATCAATTCTTTCATCCCTTCCCATTTATTAATCTTCTCTTCTCTTGGCGCCAAAAGGGATTACAGATTAGATTTCCAAACTAATCAGAGATTTCCTTTGGAGAGGTGGCAAAGGAAACCAAAATCGAATGCATCTTGTTAAATGGGAAACTGTAAAGAGATCTGTTCCTGATGGAGGTTTGCAAATTAAATACCCAGGTCTGTAGAACATAGCATTGGGAGGAAAATTGCTATGGCATATGTTTTCTAACAAAAAACATCCGGTAAGTAACATTTTCTGGAAAAAATATCTTCATGGAGGAAATTTAAGAAATTTGAATACGACAAATACCCCCAAAGGTTCAAATTCATGGAATTTATGTAGGAAAGGATTATATTTTTTTGTTCAGCACCTCTATCGAATACCAGGCAACGATAGAAAGACCCTGCTGTGGGATGATAAAATCAATGGACAAGATCCATTAAATTCTAAAAATTCCATCCTTGAGATAAAGAACTGGCTGATTAATAAAGGAATTTGTCGATTGGCTGATATATGCATTTGGGATGCTAAAGGAAATTGGACTGTGTGGTCTTTACCAGTCATCTCAGATCGTAATCTCTCAAACTCCTCTGCACTCCAGAAATTGCTGTTGAATAATTTGGTTAGCAAGGCTCCAATCCATCGCTCATGTAAAGATTCATGGGGTTGGGGCGATAGTGGCTCCTACTCTGCAGCTGCTGGTTACAAGCTATTACATGATTCTTCCCAGATATGTGCTACGGCCTCCAACTGTTCCCTCAACGCAGCATTTTGAAAGTTGGTTTGGAATCTTCCCAGCTTTCCAAAAATAATTTTTTTTATTTGGACCTTCATGCATAAGAAATTACTAACTGGAGAAAATTTAATAAGAAGAGGTTTTTTCGAACCATTCAGATACTGTTTCTGTCATAGAGCTGCTGAATTCTCGTCACATATTTTTGTTGAATGTGGTTTTGCTCAAAAAGACTGGGTTTTTGTAATGAGTGGGATACCTTACTCTTTTGATGCTAATGCTGATCCTGTCATGCTTTTTAAAAATTAGCAGTCAAGATATCCGAGCACCCTTCCGTCTAGTCATGAATGGAGGAAAATCTGGCAAGCCATTCCAAAATTTATTTGGTGGAAAATTTGGCTGGCTAGAAATGACTTAATTTTTAATAACAAAATTTAGAAATCAGGAATTGTAGCTTCCAAAGCTAAAGCATTTCTTCTTGAAGCAATTGGATCTCATCAAATTGATGGAATCAATCTAGAAGCTGAACTCAATTGGCTTGGCACGAAGCAAGTGGTTAATACTCAGATTGGATTTAGAAGGCCTGTTATAAAACCTTTTTGGCAGATTAGACTTCCAGCAATTGAATTTTCAGAATGGTGGAAAACAAAAAATAAAGTCTCAATCTTTTTTGATGGAGCGTCAAAAGGAAACCCGGGGAAAGCAGGGGCATGGGGCTTGATCTTCTATCCAGGTGGAAAGTTAGAAATTAGCTTCAGTTCGGGAGTAGGACACACTACAAATAATCAGGTTGAATTATTTGCACTTCTTAAAGCATGTCAACTTGCATAGGAAGTGGGACATTATAACTTGCAAATATTTGGAGATTTCGAAATTATCACAAAAATTTAAATTCTGATTCATTGTTCAATAATCCCAGTTTGAATGTAATCATGCAAAGGATGCATTACATCTTGATAGATTGTGCTTCAGTAAATTCTTATCACATTCTTCGTGAATTGAATAACCTGGCAGATACCAAAGCAACAAATCAGGGCTGTCTTCTTCCTCCTAGAATGATAAGAGTTAATGAAGGACCGTGTTCAATGCATCCTATTCCTTGATTTTGGATGTTTTTGATGTAAGAATTTGTTTTTTTTCGGAACAATTTGTAATTGGGTGAAAGCCCAATATATTCTTTATCAATAAAAAAAAATAACCGTTTTGGTTAAAAAAAGGTAGTTTGTCCCTACTTTATATATATATATATATATTATTTGATATATAAATTACCACAATTAATTATTATGAAAGCTTATAATATTTTGTTTGCTAATTATGATATGCGATATAATATGTAACTCCTTCTATTCTTATAATCGGCTTATAGTCAACTAAACTAAAATAAAAAATAAAAGAAAATAATTTGAATATGCCAAAAAATTAGTGGGCTTGATAAAAATAAAATAAATATCAAAACATAATAAAAAAAACAAATCCAATTATAAATTCATATATGAAGTGTGTTGAGGTTGGCATTTTCTAACATGCTTAAGCTTTCATTTTAAACTAACTAAATCACATAAACTTTTTCTTTTAAAAAGAATTTGCAGACACTTTCTTTCTATAAAGAAACGATATTTAAACACAATTAGTATTATTTTTTTCTAATGATTAATGTGATAAGTTCTCTTAACCTAAATTAAAAATTAAAAATGAAATATTAACGATACCAAATATTTATTATTACAATTACAATCTATATATCTATTCATTTATGTTCTTATTAATTATTTAACAAAATTAAATTTGCATCAACCATAATATTTGTTTTAACTTTCATTTAAAACACAAAAGACTTATATTGTTAAGTTTAAAAAAAAATACTAAATCAAGGTTTTAAATCTAATATTCTTCTTTAAATTTAATATTCTCTTCATATGGTTTCAGTGGGGGATGTGTAACTCCTTCCTCGCTTAGTCCCCTCAAATACAAACAAATAAATTTCACAGTAGTAGACACAATTACTATTATATTTTTCTTCATGATTAATGTGATAATTTCACTTAAACTAAATTAAAAATAAAAACTTAACCTCAACAAAATGTGTCTTATTACAATTGCAATCTATCCATTGACGCTCTTATTAATTATTTTACAAAAAGAAATTTACAAAAACCAGAATTTTTGTTTTAACTTTCATTTAAACAATCTATTTCAGTTTAAAAAAATAATATTAAACAATCTATTTCACTTTAAAAAACTAATATCAAACCAAAATTTTAAATCTAAGTTTAATATTAGCTTCGTATGGTTTCATATTATTCATTTACGAAATATGGTTCAGTAATAATAATAATAATGTAGTTTAAGAACATTTCAAATGGTTAGACGGTAAGCAAACTATGGTTTTTATTTTTTATCTGACATTGGACTTCATGGTTTGAGAGCATTGATGGCTCAACAATGGTTTAATGCGGATTTTATTGGGTTTACTGATCCTCAGGAGATTGCTGTGTGGAATGGTTATTTAGCCATTCTTAAATCCAGCCATGTAAGGCTTTCAAATGATGATGATGCTTTGGTTTGGAATTTATCTAAATCTGGTAAGTATACACCTAAAGAAGGTTATGCACAGCTTATGCACAGGGAAGTGGAACATATCTGGTGGTAGAAATTTTTATGGAAATTGAAATGTCCACTCAAAACAAATGTTTTTTGTTGGTTTATCTTTTCTGGTAAAACATTGACTTGGGATGTTCTTAGCATGAAAGGTAGAGAAGGATCGGGTAGGTGTTACTTGTGTAAAATGGAATGTGAATCCAATTTTCTTATTGGAGTGGAATGCCCATTTACTTAGAATGTTTGGTTACTTATTGAAGATAAATTAAATCTCAATAACCTTTGGAGTGGTGTAATTGTGTCAGAATGTTTCAAAACTTTGTGTTTTAATATGGAGGTTGCAGAATTTAAACCTTTACCTATCATAGTTTTATGATTCATTTGGAAGGCCAGAAACTTGTCTTGTTTTGAGGATCTTTCATTGACACTAGCACAGGTATCCAGCTATAGTCTGGGTATGATGATGGCTCTGCCGCAAAAAAGTTCTGTGGCTTCTATTAGAACTATCTCTGCGGAAGTTATTGATAAAACCTATGCATGGGGTTTTTTTGACGGATCTGCAGCAGGGGAACCAAAGTTTTGTGGTGCTGGAGGTATGTTGTTTATATTTGATGTTCATTTTTTCTCTTTTAAGGCTGGTTTAGGAATGGGTACTAATAATTTTGCAGATTATGTGCCCTCAAGCTACTTCTCTATCTGGCTAGGAGGAACTCAGTGGATAAAATTAAGATTTTCACTGATTCTCAGTTAGTTATTAACTGGGCATCTGGTAAGTACCGATTAATGAATTTGGAGTTAGCCATGATTCTTCAGGAAGTAAACAGGCTTACTGATTCATTCGAATAGTATTGTTTAGACATATATATTGGGAAAGAAATTTTTCTCCAGATGCATTGGCTAAAGCTGGAGGAACGATTATGGAAGGATATTGGAACATCAAGGAACATCGAGCTGATGAAGTTGTGGAAACCTTTCAGATTTTTTAATCTGTTGAGGCATGGACTTTGGGTTCTATGATCAGGACTGTTTGGATTATCTGGTTTTTTTGTTGAAAGCAATATGTTTGTTGTTCTTGAGATCATGGCTGGTTGCTCAGTTACCATTTTTATTTGAGACTGTTGAGTAGTGGTTTATCATGTTATCTGTTTTGATGAGTTGTTTGGATATTGTATAGTTTGATATGGTTGTAATTACTAGTATAAACTTGGTTTTTTTGTGATCATGGAAGCAGTTATGGATATGTAACTACCTGCTATAAGGTGGGGTTTTATTGATGTAAATGGACATTAGAGCCATCTGTTGAATGTAAATAAACCTATTTACGATTTTTTTCCATGGAAAAAAATAATATTTGTTTTTAACGAAGACAATGTTTGTTTTTAAATCTATTATTATTTTTATTAGCTATCTTTGAAAAAAATTAATTTTGTTTCAAGACAATGTTGTTTTCCTTTTCAATAAATCCAACTAGTGTTTGTTTTTCACATAGTTGTTACCACTTTTTTAACTCGTCATTATATATCATTAATAAGGTTATGCTCTTATCATTTTCACATTATAACATTTAAAAAACTAACATGGCATTAAAAATATAAGTTTAAAGCTAAATTTAAAAAAAAATCAACTCCTTTAGGTTAAATTTTGACAACCAGATTCTAACTAAACCACATTAATCATTATTTTGGATCTTTTCAAACTTTTCAAAATATATTCAAGTGGTAGTAGTATTGTGGTGATTTTCCAAACTTTTAATTTTTTTTATTTTATTTTAAAATATTCATTTTTATTATAAATCATGCGCAATAATTAATATGCTTCACTTAGAGTTCTCAAATTCAAGAGAATCTATCACACTAACTAATCAAACTTTTATCATTCACTTAACACCATGATATACAAAAATAATGAAGCCTCGTCTAAATCCTTTGCCTTAAATCCCTTGTAATAACCGCTTACTATTTAAAACCATAAATATTAAAACATTCAAATATTATAAGCACATTTAAACATTAATATCATGTGGAAACATGAGTTAGGGTTGTTTAAATCTTTTAAACATATTCTCCATTTTCCCTCATAAGGAAAAAAAACCCGCAAATAATATATCAGTTCTTTAATTGTTGCAGTGAAAAATATATCAACCAACTATGTAATGCAAAAGTGCAAATAATATATCAGTTCTCTATTTGTTCTAGTGAAAAATATATCAACCAACTATGTAATGAAAATAATACTTGAGCTATCGAGATAATTGATCATTAATGATATGATACAACTATTACCTGTCAATTCACTACAACAATATTATCATTTTCAGTGGATATACAGACTACAACAATATGGATTAATACCTCGGGGATACGATAATTAATGGCCTAATAGAAACATTACCTTCCTTCTTGATCACTCCAACAATATTATCATTTTCGATGCTTCTAGAGACTACAAGAATATGCGTAAATACATGCGCCATCCACTACAATTAATTTGTGGGGATATGGAACTAATTTGCGTAGGTAACAAATTGATTTGCATAGGTAATAAGAGTATTAATAGAGTGCCATATTAATATGATATTAATTACCCCAAATATTACCTGCACAAGCAAACAATGAAGTGATACCCTTATGCGTATCATCCATGACAGTGTGTAATAATGTGCAACTATACCATGTAGTATGATAATCCCCTGTAGCATGATAATCCATGGAAACCTGCCTTTCAATTACACATTATGTGATTTTAATAATAAAATGGGTGAGTATTGGATTCGATAGAAAGGAAAGGGTTTGCACCTTGAGATATTTGACCCCTCTCTGCGCTTGGTAGAGCCACCTTTAAGATGGATCTATACTAATTTGTAATGAGATGAGATAAAATATTTTGATTAGTCTTAAGTATGAATTTGTATATTTAAATAAAAGTATAAAGTTTAGAAATACTAATATATTGAAATTCAATCAAAGATAATCTAAGTTTTTTAATCCTAAAAAAACATTTTATAGCATATATATAAAATAAATATTTACATAAATAAAAATACTATGAAAAAATAGTTTAATTCAAGGTAAAAACATTATTGTAATAGAAAAATGAATGAATTTATAGCAAAAATATATATAAGGCTATTCAACAAAGTCAATTATAATAATAGCTTCTACTTGTGAAAAAACACATTCCATATTAATTTGAGTTAAGCATTTTTCCAAAACATTTCTATTTGCAAATTTAATTTTTGAAGTATCAAATTTACTAGGAAAAAAGTTGATTAAAATTTATTATATTATAAATCTAATTTTGTAAAAGGAAAAACTAAAATATATTATAACATATGTTTTTGTTTCTAATATTTATGTAATGTAAATAAACTTACAAGTCATAAAACCATGTCAAAAGTTTTGGCATTTACAATAACCTTGTTCATTGTAATTGTGAATGTTGCATAGATAGAGAATTATTTTAGAAGAAAAGTTGTTAGTGAATATTTTGTTTGTATTCTGCAAAAGATATTTGAAGAAGTTAGGTCATAAAACCATATCAAAAGTTTTGGCATTGTTCATTGTAATTGTGAATGTTCCATAGAGAGAATTATTTTAGAAGAAAAGTTGTTAGTGAATATTTTGTTTGTATTCTGCAAAAGATATTTGAAGAAGTTGTGGTTGAAATTGTTGGACGAACTTTATTGACATAGTGCAATATCATAAGTGGAATATCCATTGTTATGATGAGTTGTTTGCATGCATTGCAAAGTGGTTTTAATGGAGGCAATATTCACTAACGTGAAATATCACTATTTTGATGTTAATATATGATAAAGAAAACTAAAAAAAACAATAATAATAACAAATTTGTTTTAATGGAATGCATGTTGATAAGCATTTGAGTCAATATTTGTTTTTGCAAGAGTTTGTAGATAAGACTTTGCAAATATTTGTTTTTGCAAGAGTTTGTAGATAAGACTTTGCATAATCATCATTTAGTTCAACGAAACTAGAGAGACCTGTTCTTATGTTCTTATAATGTGTAATTCTTTTAGTCCATTTCTAACCATATTTAAAAAATATATATATATATATATTTTTAATAGAAAGAATCAAAGCTATTTTTTAAAGTTGAGAAAATCGACAATAAAAACATATCTAATTCTTTATATTGAAATGAGTTGATATGAATTGTTGGATCTCAAAGTATGCGTGAAGTGGTCATTTAAATGCACCTAGTACATTACTTACTTTGCCCCTTATTTATAGGAAATTCAGGGGACAAGTAGAATCCTACTTTTCAGAGTGTAGAGACATATATGTCCTTGACAGGAATAAAGCTAGTACTGGCTTTTTCGTAGATTCTCTGTAATGTGGGTCAAGCCACAACAAAAGTCGAAGGAGTCCTTCGAGTTACAGAGATTCGTCCAGAAAGCTTATGAACAAAGTGGTGATTTTAAAGAATCAAATCCCACGGAAAACTTATTGAGAAGACTAAAGGTTACACAGTGGATATTTTTACAGAATCCCACGAAAACTGTCAGACACCATAGTCGGTCTGAAAGACATTAATCAGAGTACATTGAACCATACTGGTTATCATAATACAATATGTCCCACATTTTGGTGTATATCTGGCGGATAATAATAGGTTGTCCTTGTAAATTCTGCACCTTAATCTTCATACATACTAACCATTGATGATGGTTACTCAAAAAGCAACCAAACACTTGTTTTTCATCCATGACTTCAGATTCTTGCAGATCTCTTATTTTATTAAGTCCAACACCATGTCCTTCATATTCGCTTTCAATGATATATGGGTCCACTGCGCTTCGGTTGATGCCAAATGTTTTCCACCAATCGAAGAACCAATCAGGGATATCAAACTGTAGAGCTGTTCTAACAGATCCGAACTTGAGAAGGGAGACATATGTCCTTTTAGAATTGACCTTGCATAAAAAGTCCCACCACATCTGTTTGTATTCTAAATAATTGTAAGGAGTGCTAGGAAAGATTCGGTCTGCATGACCTGTTGGCCACCATTCAAGATTTCGTGAACGATTTATGCAGAAGTACTGATTTTCTATTGCGGGAGTGACATAAAATTTTTGCCAAATAGATTGGACATCATGCAAAGTATATATCAATGCTTGTGATGCATCTGCAGCTTTTCTAAGTGCTATGTCATACATCAAACTTGGAATAGCACTTGTGGAAGTGGGCCTTCGTCGAATCTCTGGTACAAGGCTTGGGAGTAGAGAACATGGCTACAGGTTCCTATCAATCACTTGAGTGCTTCGTAGCTGCCAGGTTGGTCTCCATTGTTGTTTGTATTCGGTCCAGCTCATGCTTTCTGGAATTTCTCTGGTTTCTTCCTGATTGTTTTTCCACTCACTAACTATGATTAAACAGGAGGCAGGTTCATTTGATATTTGTTTTTCTGCAGTCTGTAAGAGATTTTCTCTGCTCAAAAAATCAGGCAAACAATTTTCAGAACTTTTAATATGTTTAATATCAAATTCAAAGTTTGAAAACAAAGCTTGCCATCTTGTGAACTTGGCCTCACTAGCCTTTTTAACTTCTTTGTTCAAGACTTTGTTCATGGTAGCAACATCTATTCTTAAAACAAACTTTTTGTTAATCAGAAAAATTTCAAATTTTTGCACATCATTTAGTGCAGCCTTGATTTCTTTGTCTAATGCAACATAGTTTTTCTCTGCATCCTACCAAACCCCTGAAGCTAATTGTAAAATTTCTTCTGACTTCTTTTTATTTTCTTTGATCCTTACTTGCTTAAGAACTGCTCCCCACCCTTCATTACTGGCATTAGTTTCAACAATTTTTGGCAGATCATCATATGCGACATAGAGAATAGGCAGAGTCTTTACTCTTGCTTTGATTTTTTGCACGGCTCTGGTATGCTCATGGGTCCAGGGAACTGGTTCCTTCTTCAATATTTCATTCAAAATATTTCGATCTTTAGCGCAATCTTTTTAGAAATGACTGACATAGTTAAGACTACCAAAAAATCTTTGCAGCTGGGTTTTGTCAGGAAATTTATTAGCAAATTCGACTGCATGTTATTGCAAGATCAACGTTCCATTAGAGATAACATGCCCTAAAAAATTGATCTTGGTTTGGAACAATTCAAGCTTCTTTTTTGATAGGACCAAACCGGCTTCTTTGACAACTTTTAACAAGGTTGCCAGATGTTTAAAATGCTGCTCAATTGAATCTAAAAACACAAGAATATCATCTATATATACAATCAACCAATCAAAGTATGGCTTGAGCACATTATCCATCACCCTCTGGAATTTGGAAGGAGCATTCTTGAGCCCAAATGGCATGACATTCCATTGATAATGTCCTGTAGGAACACTAAAGGTTGTTTTGAACTTATCTTCCTCTTTAATGGCTACTTGCCAAAATCCAGACTTGAGATCAAACTTTGAGAATATCTTAGCTCCTGCAATTCTGTTTACTAGACTCGACTTATGAGGGATTGGGTATGTGTCATCTACAAGAACTTTATTCAGAGGCTTGTAATTCACAACAAGTCGTGGAACACCTCTTATTTGTTCAGAGTGTTTATTTACATAGAACCCATAACAATTCCAAGGACTCTTAGAGTGTCTGATAAGTCCTTTTGATAACAGTCCTTTAATTTCTTCTTCACATAATTTTTGAAAATGGGAATTCATGGGAATTGCTCTGCTTTTACAAGGTTTTCCCTCATATCCTTCCTTATAGGGAAGCTGCATAAAATACTTAGCTTTTTTCCAAAATGCAGTTGGGTTTTCAAAACATACCCGAGTCTCATATTGTTCTCTAAGTTGTGAAATTTTTTGTTGAACCTGTGGCAATTTCAATTGGTCTTCTATTCTCATAGCTGCTTTCAAATCTTTCAATTCTTGGATCTTTTTCTCTTTCTACTGGATTGTCATGGCAATCTGGACCATTGTTGAAATTTGTGGAGAAGAGACAAAAGGGAGGATGACTTTGGTTGCTCGGATAGCTTTTGCAGAACCTTGTCTGATTTTTATATTAGGTAGAGTGATGAAGAATGTAGCTTTTCTTTCTGGAGTTCTTGCTGAGCCACAAGGTTCGACAACTGCAAGGAAAGGAGTGCCAAGAATACAGGTAACCGGAATATCCAAGAGGAAAAACTTCATATCCAGGCAATGTTGCTCAAAGCATAATGTTTCTTTGGGGATCTCATATCCCAAGGAGATTTGAGTATTGCCTACTCCAGTAATAACATGAGAAGTTTTTCTCCAATATTTGGCCGGAATAAGATCTTTATACAACATATTTACATTTGCACCAGAGTCAATCATAGCTTTGAGCTTGAAAATTCTATCTTGAATTTTTAAATGTATTGGTACCAAAGGTTTTTTATGCTCAATAGCCAAGACTTTCATAGAATTAAGGCCTTTAAGACTATTAGTTTCAAATATACTAATGTTTCTATTTATGTGCTCTTCTTCTGATCTTTCTTCTGAAGGCGCACCTCTATTAAGTTTTTGGATTTCATCTCAAGCCCACAGATCGACTTTGTATGCGTTTTCTTCCAAAAATTGACTTCCAAGACCTTGAACTTTGTGTTTCAGATCAGAAACTTCTCTTTTCCAATTATTTAACTCTTTACCTAAATCATTCAATGTGAGAGGTTGTAATCTTTCATTCCTGTTATGCTTTATGAATGATTTGGTATTCTTTTCAAAAGAAGCATCAACAAATATATGCTTCTTACCTGAAGACGTTTCATCATGAGATTTTTGTGTCGTCTTCATCATAGTTTTCAGAAAAGAGTCAAGGAGGGATGCCTTCATTTCTCCTTCAGGTAATGCTTGGATTTGGGCAAGCATTTGTGCATCTTCTCCTGTGTTGCTTGATTCCATGCAAAATTTTAGTTTAGGCATTTTTCTATCGAGTTCTTTCTCTGTTTCTTCTATGCTTTCATCCGTTTCTGATTCTTCTGTAGAGCTGCAAGAAAATTGATTTGGGTTTGAACATTGACAGTTCTGAGAAATAAATAGAACTTCCTGTTCTAATTCAGACAAATGATCAATGTCATATTCAAATTCAGAAGTTTCAGAACTAGAATTGAAATTTCCTTGAGCTATATGAACTTCTTCTTGCTTAATAAAAGGGCTTCTGGGGCAGGCATAAGTGATGTGCATATCTGAGCCACATCGGTTGCAATGAATAGGGATCCTAGAAGCCATTGCTCTTTCGGTATTTCTGTGAACCTTATTTTGGGAATCTTTTCCCTGGTCTTTTTTGATGCCTCTCCTTGTGGGCATCTGTTTGCGAGGTGTCCTGGTTGCCCACAGAGCCAACAAGTGAGCTTCTGCTTTTCTTGAGCCTTAAAGGTTTTCAGCTTTATATCATTTGGAGTATAGTAATGGGTATTAGGAACCCTCTTGTAATGTGCTCTCTTTCGAAACCTATTAGGAGGTTTACCAAGCTAAGAATTCTTTTGAGGTCTTCAGACACTCCTGATTCTTTTCAATATTTTCTTGGCCTTTCTTTTTCTATGAATCCGATCTTCTATTGATAATCCATACTTAGCACATATTGATTTGCTATCAGGAAATCTAGACATTTTATGAATAGATTTATTTACCTTAGTGCTAGTACATAGGCCAACTAGAGAAGAAGTAATAATAGAGTATATTTCTCCCCAAGTGTAGGTTTCATAGGGCATTTGAAAAATTCCTTGGGCTTTAAAGAATTCTACATATTTACTGGGGAAAGCAGCAAGGTGTACTTGTTTCTAGAGCTGATTTTTTCTATCTGCTACCTCATAGATGCGCTGCATCCATTCCCTATGGAAATAATCATAATTAGCCATACTCTTACATTTTGAGTTCATTAAAATAAGAGAATGCTTATCAGATATTTCGTGCTCTGTTCCACACCAGTGCTCTAGGATCATAGTGGTAAGAGCACTGATCATATTACTTTGTGGCTTTCCATCTTCACATAAAATTATATCTCTAGCATCATCTCTTAATTCTTCCTTTTCCATTTTTTCCACAAGTGCAGGAGATGATTCTATTCCCACCATTTGGCTAGAGTACCAGTAACACATTGTATAAGACATTTTCATGCTTCTATCTCGCCTTTTCCTTTCATGCACATAATTCTGTATGATACATACATTCTGTCTAACACTTGTCTGATTTGTCCTACAGACATATTATCAATGTTCCACTCTAGGTAGCTTTCTTCAGAAAACTGTGGTACTTCAGGTAACTTTCCTTTGCCATACAAATCTGGGGCTGAGGGCATATACATGTTCCATGGAAGGCTTTATTTAACAGGCAAAGCCCATTCTGGTGCAAGCTCGGTAACAAGGGAATAATCTGCCTCAATGCTTTCTTTAGGAAAGTGGAGGGGAATTTTTTCTTTGATTTCAGACTTTTCTGAATGATAAACAGTAGAAATTCCTTCAACTGGTCTAGTAAAAAGATTAGAGAGGGGGATTTCTCTATTAGGTTGATCTTTTGAAGGAAGATCTGCTTGAATTTGTTTTACTTGGTACTTGATATCTTCCGTTTTCTCATCAAGTTCAGACATTTTATGGGTCATTCCAGAATAAGAGTCTTGTAACTCTTCCAGTTTTGCACTCTGATTTTTGGCTTCAGAGGCTGTTATTGTGACTTCAGTTCTAATTCCCGAAATATTTAGAGAAAGGGAATTATTTGAGGAGACTAATTCATCATGGTGACCTGCAACTGGTCAATATGTCTCCTATGAGCATAATCATTGGTGACAAATGTATGTGCAACCATTCCTCTTAAAGCAACATTTGTCCAATTTATTTGTTCTGAAACAACTTGTATTCTTCTATCAGTGTTACTCATTTGAGATTCTTCTTTAACCAAAACTAGAGGGATAGCTTTAGATTGTTTCTCTTCTTCTTCAAGAAGAATACTTTTGAATGGGGGAAAGGTAGAAGTGGATTCTAATTGTTGCCCATCAATGCTTTACCACTTATGTTTAGGACTTTCTATTCCTTTTCCCTTTTCGGACTCCATCATTTGGACTAGCTGTTTTTCACAAATATTTTTTCTCCATTCATAGTCGGAAATCCAACAATATTGATTATTCATATAGGATTGCCATTCTTTTGCTAAGCTTTGCTTTTGTCCCGCGGGGACTGATGCATTGAATTCTACTACATCCGGATGAGAAAAGAGATCCCAATTTATCATTCTCTTCATCCAATCTTTATCTAGTTGCCATTTTTTGCAGCCTTTTATGAGAGTAAAGAATTTATGCATTTCGGGGATAGAAGGCTTTTGGATATCAGCTGGTAGAGAATTATTGAAATGACAGTCAGGGATGACTGTGTTGGCTTGTTCTATGTATCCTAAACCATACTTGGGCATACCAAGAGGTCTGCAGTAGTTAAGGATTTCTTTGATTCTTGGGTCATCAGTTTCCAGTGCAGGGATGGAATGTATCATTAAGACATGATCATCATGGGGAAAACTAATATCAACACATTTGGGATGAGGGCAAGATTCTTTGGACAGAGTAGGTGGAGAAAGATTGTTGCGAGGATTATGGTTTTCATGTTGTGTAAATAGGATAGGATTTTCTTGCACATATTACACAAATTCTTGTAATTAACTAAATGTGAGATTTGAAATATGAAAAAGATGAAAATGTAGTAATTAAAGAGTGAAAAAAAGAATTATGAAAAAAAATCAAAATATAAGTTAACAAATCAAGTAAAAGTGATTTTTTTTCCATTGGTAAAAACAATTGAAACATATAACATATCAAATAATTTAAAAAAGGTTTGGATTGTAATGCTTACTAAATACTTTGAAAGTAAATGTGAGGTTCTCAACAAATTTGGACCATATAACACTAACACTAATGCATATTGTTTAAAGACTTTGTTCCATATCAAAATTCAATTTATAAAATAATCTAGTGTTGTTATTCAATTTTTTATAATGAAATAAATATAAAAGAAAATGGAATGTTTTTTTCAAGAGGATAAGTATTGTATCTCTTTGTTGTTTGTTTATTGTTTTTGTCCACTATTTTCTTTCTTTAATAAAAAAGAAAATGTTATTTTTAAAATTTTATTATTGATAGACTATGTGAAATGTACTTATTTTTGACATGACAACTAAATGAAAACAATAAATTTTCATAAACAATAAAGAAATATCACAATGACATGTACTAATAAAAATTAAATAAATGTAAATAACTCTTAATTTTAATATAAGAATTAAGATAGACAAAACAATATCCATATTGAAATAACATAACAAATGATATTGCCTCAACTAAAACTTTGACAATTTAATGTATTTGTTATTAATAAATCCATGAATTTTTGTCTTAACATAACAATAATTCTTTATTACACTAATTAATATTAGAAAAAATCTAATTAAAAAACGTTTCTCTAATTTTTTTTTTTTTTTTAAAGTAAGAGTGAGATCATTGCATTAAAGATGAAGAAAAGTTACAAAACATGGCTCTTTTTGTTAGCTAAGCATAACACTTGAGACAACCTAGTGCTGAGAAGATTTACATGATTGACCTAGCCCAAGTGTTTCCCCATAGAATTTCCAAAAATAACCCCAATAGGAACTGCCTTACACTCGTGCATACAGAGAAGATATCACTCCGCCTTCTATTACTCCTATCTAACCGACAACATGCATGTATGTAAACTAAGCACAAAACTACCATTTACCGAGAACATAAACTAATCACCTAGAAAAGAAAAGCCACCTTGCTAACAAATGCCGCAAGCGATGAACAAGAAAGTTGCGCAGCCACCACCTCTAGAGCAGGACATAGGGGAGATCCCTCCTTCTAACCGCTTGGGGATCCTCTCCCGCTGGACGATCGCCCTGGTGCACCAGGGACGCTAGTGGGATCAGAACACCAAACTGATTCAAGAGGACTTCCACTTTGAAATTCAGCTGCTTGAGGTTGGAGTCGACATTGAGCCTCCATTGCTCTAGCTACCCCAACTTGACTTCTTCCGTGTCCTTATCCCAGGAAACCCAACCAATGAGGTTCTTCATGATCCAGAATAGTTCCATAGTATTTCATACTGGCTTGCTTGACCCACAAAGTGGCCTTAGTCAAGAATCCACTCTTCCATCTTATGGTGTTCCTCCTGCAATATCTCATTATCAAATTCTGCCCATAGATTATGCTTAGGCTCATTGACCTGCTGCTGGATTTTCCCAGGAAGACCTAGTTCGAAAATCTTGGATTCCCACAATGCCTTGTTCTGAGCATGGGTTCCTCGATCTGTTTCTTCAACCTGGTTCGCCATGCATTTACCCTTACCCTTACGACTAGTCGAGCTCATTCTCCTTTGGCCTCTCATATAATTCACAATGTTACAACTCAACCCGATTCTTAACAGACCAGGGATGGAAACATCACCCGTCATAAGCTCGTCATGGGAAACATCTAAGAGCCACAACTCCCTAAATAGTAATTCCCATTCCCTAACATCATTCCATTACTGCAACTCATGATGGCCCAGGTACCATCCTCTATACGATGATCATAAATCCAGAGCAGGGATCTCGGCTTACCACCCTGCCAATTCATTCTTCCACTCTGGTGAAAATATAGTGAAAAGAAGTTGGCCGAATGTGAAATTAAAACCCAAACGTTCGTCACATGGCCATCGACTGTCTTCTGTCTCATCCACGTGCCTTTACAAGGGTTTTGGGCCCACCCGTTAGACTGATGGCTCTCGAGCATGATTTCCCTGCATGTCCTAGGATACGAAGTTTACACACTTGGTGCGCACCATCACATCTGTCACCTCCGTCCAATCCCTAGCCTTGACACCTTGGTGATTCTCCATACTCCAGCTTGTCAACTGATCTGCCACCTTGTTCCCTTGATGCCGAACGTGAATGAATTTCATTGACATTCCTTCACGGAGGATTCCTTGTAGGGTTTCCACCCTTATTTGAAGACACCATGACCGATCCACCTTGGAGCTGTGCAAGCCGTTTTGGATTTTGATTGCCATTTGAATGACCATTTTCGATTCACCTTCGATAATACTAGGAAACCATCCCTTTTCTCTCAGCATGGCTATTCACTGGAGAAGGCCTTCGATTTTTGTGGCATTGTTTTTTCCCCAACCGATGAATCCTGAATCGAAACCCATCTTCCTTCCTCTATAGTCCCTGATGATGAATCCATAGCCTGTTGGGCCTCCATTACCTTTTGAAGCACCATCGAAATTTAGTTTAAACATACCCTCCGGTGGAAGCAACCATCAGTCTGCACTTGGGATTTCGTTAGTCCGTCTTGTCGTGTTAGGTGCCATTTGAGTTGTGTGAGACAACTTCCAATTTTGGAGTATGATTATCTCAGAAGAGTTAGAGTCCCAGTCCGAATCACTCTGGGTCTCTGTCCTAATGGTTTCCTTTGGTCATAATGGATTCCTAGACTTTAACGACAGGGCTCTTTTTTCCTTGGAATGTTCACATGTTTCTTTCCCTCCAGACTTCCCATATCATGAAATGGGGAAATAGGTCCCAAACTCAGTTCAGAATGGAGTTAGAGAAGGGTTGCAGGACCATTCACTGATAGTTCTATCAAGGTGTTGTCGTATCCTTCCATATTTCAGAAAATTTCTTCCCCCTTTTTCGATATTGAGGATTCTAATGTGCATGAGTCTAGGATATGGCTAGTCGTCTGATATTCGCCTTCACACAAACAACACCCGTAAGGGACCACCAACCCTCTTTTTATGGTGTTTTCACCAGTTAAAATTTTGGATCCAGTCCTCATCTTCCATGACGTTCAGATTGCTTCTAGAATTTATTTAGATAGATCCATGTAAACACATATCCTTGCATATGCCATGTACCTTTGATCCCGGGTTTGTTCCGATATCTTGATGAATTCCCCTAGTGTATTCCCTAGATCTTCCAAAATATTCGGATCCCAATACTCACTCGAAAAGGAATACAATCTGATCCATAGATGAGCCACCTTCATATCCTCCTTGTCCGGACAAAACTTCTCCTTCCAGGGTCTTAAGAAAAGGCTAGCAGAGTAGAAAAAATATGGCCCTCAGAAATGATCCTATTCCGGTCTTCCAGATTTAGGAGGGAGATGGTGAAAAACCCTTTTGATCCCAACTGGATATCATAGTGCCCCTTTGGTTTCCATGTCGAATTGATACACCATAACAGGGTTTTTTTCTGACGGTTGAAGACCCCAAAACTTCCCTATAAGCGTGTGATTCTACATGAACTGGATATTTTCGCGAATCTTAGATGATTCAACTTGCATGGTTGGAATCAGGGCTGCTTTAGGAATGCACTGCCCTGGTTTCCAAACCATCGGTTTCTACACCTTATTCATATCCAGATCGATCGAGATATATCCGATCTTTAGACCCACTATTGCAGGAGTTCAGGAGGCTCTCATTCCACCCCTACTGCCCTCTTTCATTCTTTCGTAAGGCCTCATTTCTTCAGAAAATCCCACTCAAAACTTTGTCCTCTGAGTTCTCCGTCTGCCAAAACCCTCACCAGTCCAATTTTTCCATCCCCTGTTAAATTCCTCCCTACCACAAGATTGTATTACTTTTAGTCTTCATCTAAATACATCTTAAGTGCAAGAGTTTAAATTTAATTAATTTTTTTTATTTAATTAAAATTTAGCAGCATTTAAATTTTTTAAAACAAATTAAGAATCAATAACACACTTGTGATCTTATACATTACACTACAAGTACAAATATAACCTATTTTAGAAAATTATAATTTTTTTTAAGGAATTAAGAATTTTAGGCTATTATCCTTAATCTCTTAACATAATTAATTATTAAAATCTATTGAATCTCTTTACATAATTAATTGTTAAAATCTATTGAAAATAATGGACACAAAATTTTAAGAAGATAATTTGTGGCCATTACCGTCAAAGAAAACAAATAATTAACCATACATTATCATTTTATATAGTTTTTTTTTATATCTTAAACATATAGACCTATAGACTATATATATTATAGATTTTAAAATCATATATTATTTATTTAAAATTTTAATCATATAAACTAGACATATTACACATAACGTATACATAGATTTTAAAATAAGGAATCTCTCTAGAAACCATAGGAAAAATGTAAATACCTTTAAAATAAGGAATCTCTCTATAAACCATGGGAAAAATATAAATACCTTGAACATATATACTAAACATAAACAAATAACTAAAATTAAATATTTATTGATTTTTTCAATTAATAAATAATTCACTTTAGGTAAGAGTTCATTTGTTGTCATTATTATTGTTTTTATATTTTGATCATAATTATATTTCATTAATATATGACGCAGGAGCATAGACTGCATAATAAAGTCACTTGTGACTTCACAAAGTCAAGTTGAAGTTTCTAGAAGACTAATTTCCTGTTTTTTATTAAAATAGATGATAAATCCAAATAAATTGATAAGTACTCTCAGATTCTTTCCAAGTGTAATAGATAGGATAAGGTTGGTTCAGTATGTTGAGTATTTCTAGCATATAGTTAGGTGAGTCATAGAGGAAGAACAAAATTCGAATTGGGTTTGTATCCTTAAGTTGTGGATTTGAAACGAACTCTTTTATGGTATTTAAGCATTGTTAATTTCATTAGTTAGGGATAGTACAACTTATAGAGCTTGAAGTTTGAGAGCGAGAGGAAGCTCAAAAAACATGAGAATATCAATAGAGGGAAGCTCAGAATAGTTATTCCTAGAGGAAATAGAGACCTCACTGTGACAGAGTTCTCTGTAATTGGTTACCTGTAATTCAATCTCTGAAAGCTTTTGTGAATGAGCAAACTAGTTTTCAACAAATTTTGTGTTGAATTTGTGGTTGATTGAGATGATAATGGCACAATTTCGTTAAATTTATATGCTAGTAAGATTTGCGCATTGTCTTCCTCCATTAATTTGAATGAGGAAATGATAAAAATCATTCACAGGCTAATGTTTCTTAACCATAATTGAAGTTTAATACTTCGTTTATATCTAACTGGATTCATATGAATCGAATCCCTCTAAGAAATTATAATAATTGTAGGAGTTCTTTGAAGTTTTGGAAGAGACTGTGCATAGATAGATCAGGGAGGATCTAAACGGTTATTGTACATTGATGGAGTGAAGGTATGGTCAGAGTACACTGCTCGTAGGAAATGGTGGAGATCGACGGGTGAGCTGATCGATGGTTCTAAACCCATATCACAATCATACTTACAAGTAGGTTGAGATAAGTTGGGCAGTGCGATGAAACCCTAGTGGTTTTGATGAGAAAATGGTGTGTCGTACACTTATAGGATATCACACTCTCAAAACGTTTTTGTAAAAAACTTTTGTGTGAATGTGATGGGGGATTAAAGTCAAAGGTTAATGTCTTGTGATTGGTGTTGTGCGCTTATGAATTAAGGTGTAAATGATAGTGGGTTCACTGTTTATGGAGGAAAGGATAAAACTAGCAGTGGTCTACTAGTTTAGCTATGCACAATTATAACTATGTTTTGTGCATAAAATAATAGAGCTGAGAGTGAAATTTTAATGATTTTTCATTATTTTGAAGGATTGTATGCTCAAAATGTAGTATATATGTTTATATATATGCTTAGTAAGATCCTCATATGGAGATCTTAGAGGGTAGAAGTGCATCATTTTTGTTATCAAAGCACAGTCATAGCAGTAAATTGTTTTTTTTTTTTTAGAGGAAGGATTGCTAGTTTAAAGAAAGTAGTTTTTATTATTATATAAAAGGCAAGGTTATTTTTTTTCTCCTGTATTACTTACAAATTCAGAGCAAGTTATTACTGATAGGAAAGTTGTATCCAACACAGAAATATTGTGTCGGGAAATGGATGTCAGAGTTGGACGAGGTCGGGGAAGGCAAGGAAGATCTACTGCCAATGTAGAGTTAAGAGAGGAGGTGAGAACTTTGAGAGAAAGCTTGGAAGCCTTGGAGACCTCTAGACATTGAGAGCACACTGGAGATATGTAATATCTTGAATCTTGACCTAACACTTATGGGCATAAGCCCCATTGATTATGATGTTACTTTGATATTTTATTTTGGTATATTGGGTCTAGAACCCCACTGCATATGAACATGATGATCTGTTTGATATATTGGGCGTAATCCAATTACATATGTTTTATGTATGATTTTATGTGTTGGGCGTGGACCCTGAAGCACATGATTGATGAGATGTTTTGTGTTGAGCAAGGAGCTCTGGAGCACATGAGTATTTAAATGTTTGTGTTGAGCGAGAAGCTCTGGAGCACATGAGTGTTTGTGTTTGTTTTGAGCGAGAAGATCTGGAACACATGAGTTATGAAAACCTTTGTGTTGAGCATGAAGATCTCAAGAAAATGAAAAGATAAATTGGAAGTGTTGGGCATAATCCCTGGATGCTTCCAAGTTGATGTTGAGCATAAGCTCTGGAACATCGGATCCTTGGCCATTGTATCCCTGGGTGTATCCTACAAGTACATCATAGAATTAGTGCTAAGCGAGGAGCTCTAGAATTGCACTAAGTTTGCAACTCCTTATTTTTAGCATTGAGTATGGGCTTTGGATAAGTGCTAGGAGTTACTGAAAAGAATTAAACATGTCGAGTGAAAACAACTTGAATAAAACATTGATCTCATCTGACTTATTTGTGAGTGATTAAATGAAATTTTGAATTTCTCTATCTAATCAAGTACTAAATAACTACCATGTTATATCACAGAATCCAACATGCAAGTATGTTTAGAGTTTCCTAGCCTAGTAGACCTAATCCCTACCAGAAGGCNTATAAAGAGTAAGCATACTAATACTATTAATAGTATAAGAAATAAAGAAATGCTCCATCTATTATTATTTTACTAAAAGATAATTAAATATTAAAATGCATACAAGAGTCCAAATATGAACTAGTTAAAAGTTCATAAGTTAAATATTAAATGTGCCTAAATTAAATAAAAGGGTTAAACCAAGAAATCAAATGATTCTTGATTTAACTGTCCCTTTGACTGAAAAGTATGCCTATAAAGGCCCAAGCCAAAGAGAGGCTTGGGGATCTTCCATCTTTTTGGTGATTCATATTCTGCCTGATTATTCTCAAGAGAGTTCTTGGAGAACATTTTCCTAAGAGGAAAAATGAGAACTGATTCAGAACCTGATATCCCAGTAAGGGAAGCCTTACCTTAGGAGCTCTAAGCTACTTGCATATTCGAACTGGCTCAGGGGGATCCGGATTGAAACCAGGAACGGTTTCGGGTCATGGTTGGGTGGAACTTGGTAGTTCCCAAGTGATTTGGTTATCTATACATAGGTTAGATCTGTTTGTGAATTTGTTAATACTGGGTATTTAAGTGTGCAGGTTTTTAACCATTGAAATAGATTCATCTTGCAGGTATGAGGTTCTTGATTTTTCCCTTTCATATTGTACTAGTTTTACTATGGTGAAGTAGGTTGAATTATGGATAATTATGTAATAGCTGTCTACCATAAACTAGGTTATATTTTCTGCATTTCTTTTTCTGGCTATTAGGGTAAAAGATTCACTGTCTAGTTCATTTCTTAATACTCATTTCCTAACCAAGTATTTAAGGATTTTGTTTTCTAGTTAAACTCTGCAATTCATTTCCTGTTTTATAATCTAAGGGTTTATGTTTTTATTTCTAAGCTCTTGTCTACAGTTTAATTCCCGTTTTAACTTTATTTTTCAAGACCTATAACTAATCAAAACATAGCCTAAATATATATATTAATTCTAGTGGCATATTTCATATTGCGAGCAGACCTATACTTAATATAAATAAAACCGACTAGTATCTATAGTATTAGTATGAGTCCTAACCAGAACTTTAGAACATAAATATAAATAACTATCACATTTAAATTAGAATATTATAAAACAAAACCTAAAACTAAGTCATTCCATTGTTTATTATAAACATAACCATAACCAAAATAACAAAGCTATGAATGCCAAGCTAAAACCATCGAGACCTCTAATGGGCTGTAGGCATTTTATAATTAAACAAGATTATAAACAAATAATCCTCATTATTATAAGTAAATAATAAATGAAATATACAGTTAAGCCATCAAACACCTCTAAGGTCTGTGAGCACCATTGCCACTTGCATAATAACCAAACCATACACTTAATACATAAAATGCAAATATCCAAATATTATATCATAAGAGATATTTCCACCTAATAAGTCAACCATAAAACTAATCACAAAACTCATTAAATATATCATATAAATGAAAATAGGTCACAGGATCGAATATATCATATAAATGAAAATAGGTCACAGGATCGAATCCCGTGGGCATGAATTCCCAAACAAGGTTTTCACAGTACTAATCCTTTACAACCAAGCGTGGCATAGGATCGAATCTGAATGAGCTCACGACTTCCATTTCACAACATACATTTAAAAAACATGGCTAACAACGAATCCTGTAGGATTCGTTAGCAATGTCTAAACTATGTAAACAACTCATAAATATATTACATAGTCTACATTATAAATCCAAAATCGAAAACCATAAACATTGAACTTAGAATGGAATAGTTTCCCTGTCTATGTTTCCCTTATTATTTACCAAATCGAATACATAGGCCGTAAAATGATGCAATATATCTCTAACACAAAAATGAAAACCCTGTCAACGCTAAGTCATAGCAACGACACTCCATTCATAAAGATAAACCCAAATAGTTAAGACCATTTCCAAATAAACATCCTGAAACAATATTAATCAACACAGTCGCTACTCTAAAAGGAGGGAATGCCATTGCCATCAATGGAATGGCTCCAAAGGCCAAGTAACACTGTTAACATATATACATTAAGAACTTAAACAAGAAATACAAATCTACACATATTCAAACTAGTGCCAAGCTAAGAATCATAACCATGATGCATTCACAACAACGAATGCATTACCACTTTAACCATTACAAAATATATACGAAAATACACAGTCAAGCAATTGAACCATTGTAAGAAATGGTGTTGTCACCAACTACCATACCCATTAATTTACACAAAAAACGGAGAGTTTGTATTATTTCACCATGGACAACATTATCAATAGAGTATTCATTTACAGAGATGGATTCCAAACAGTCTCGGCCCGAAGGCGCCAACCCAACCAAAAACCCCAAAGTATAAATGCATCTCTGTATGCTTTACCATAAATTTACAGACAATCCATTTTCCATTCACAGCCATTAAAACCCAAACCAAGCATTCATCTAACGACGAGCTTCACGCTCTCTCACAACAACCACATACAAAGAAGGAACGAGTTTCAACTTGTTACAGCATGGCTTACCCATAAAGGGTAACGATTGGCCACCCTAGAGACCCATGACCCATGCCATAAGAACCCTGTGACCTGCAACAAACCAGGACAAAGATGAGGAGTATGCCAAATTCCCAAACTGAACAACTAAACAAATGCTTCCAAATCGGACTGGAATACATACATTCAAGCGTAGCCAACCTCCAAGCTCCATGCCACAGTGTAGACCAGAGACAAAGCTTCCATAGCAAAATCGCAAATGAACAATGCCTTCGTGCTAGTCCAAGCGCTAATCTTGAGACCCATGTTTCCCAAGGTGCATTAATTTCGCCGCCCTAGCCTCCATTACATGAGATCGAAACCCAAAGCCTATAGTTTATGTCACCCCACAATGCAATGCAATGTTTATTCGCCATACCAATCATAAACCCCAACGTTGGTAGCCTAAACTAAGGACTAAGCCATAAATCATGGCATATACCATATGCCATGAATGGCTTACTATGTGACTTCGATATTATATGCCAAGACTTTAATAAACATATGTCCACGTTATAATATGTAAGACTTCTACAAAGCCAATCACGCCATGTAAATATTGAGTGCAGTCTCAAACTAAATCAAGGTCATAAGACCATAATCAATAATGGTAACCAATGCAAACATAGGTTTAATAACACCGAGCCTTGTGTAACCAACAACTAACAACCGTAATAATAATCACTAAGCGAGGGAAGTAAGTCTGTTCGTCATCCAAGTTGTGAGATAGATGAACATAGGCAGCATGTCTTTTGTTTCACCATCATAGTTAGTTTTTCGTTGTCAAGAGCACCTGCACGCGACAAGGAAAGAAATGCATTAGTTCCATAGGAACTAAGTAAGCCATGTAGTGATAAGTAAAAACGGTTACCTTTTAGGTGTTTTCACAAGGGAAACAAGTCCTGCCACTCCACCCCTTGACAATACAAGTTAAGTCATAAATAGTCATAAACAATAATCAAAATTTATAACCAACGAGTAAGCAATTGACCGTACATGCATACAAGTAAATACATAACAATTGAACTCAAATATTAAACAACATAATGACAACATAGCATACGCTAATAACCACATCAGGAAATAAGAGAGCAGGAAGTAAGAACAGATTATGACAATACAATGCAGTGAAACAAAGTACAACACAATCTGCATGAGTTAAGATATTGTCCAGTTCAGGAATTATTTGACTAGCCTAATAATTTTTTTTTATTTTATTTTCAAATTTTGCGGACATTACAAGATACAAGTGAGGAAGAGATACCAGATGAGGAGGAGGAGACACCTGCTGAAACTCCTGAGGTAAGCTTTCTAAAATCAATCTTTGGTGCAGGTTCAAGTTCAAAAGATGATGTGTCATTCTACAATGGAAGATTAGATCCCGAGGAACTAATTGATTGGATCAATGCTTTGAATAAGCACTTTGATTATGTTGAAGTGTAGGAGGACATGCAAGTCATATTTATTGTCACAAAGTTGAGAGGGCATGCATCCTTGTGGTGGAATGGTGTGCAAGAGGAGAGGATCTTGAAACAAAAAGACAAGATCAATAGTTGGAGCAAAATGATATCTAAGTTAAGAGGTAAGTTTCTTCCTAAACATTACCAATTGATTTTGTTTAGGAAAATGAAAAACCTTAAGAAAAAGTCAATGACAGTTAGGGAGTTTACTGAGGAGTTCTACAAGGTAAATATCAGGTCTAGACATATGGAAGACACAACTAAAGGGTATCTAGGTATCTTAATAGTCTAAGGTTTGATACAAGATGAACTAAGTTTGTTTTCATTGAGATATGTTCAGGAAGCATATCAGGTTTCTTTGAAGGCTGAGGAGAAGCTGATGAGAAAGCAGAGTCAAAAAGCAAATGTTAGAGGCTCTGGAGGAAGGGAACAACAACAGAAAGGTGATGTTAGTAGTTCAAAATAGCAAGCACAACCTGAAAAAACTAATGATAATAGAGGTGGACGAGGTTCTTCAAGAGGAAGAGGCAGAGGAAGAGGTGGAAAAGTAAGGTGTTATACATGTGGGAACTTGGCCATATGTCACAGGATTTTCTAGAAAACTTGGCAAGATAAAGAGGAGAACAAGTAGTGCAAGATGAAACTGAAACTCCAAAGGAATTAGACTCTGTCTGAGAATTACCTTGAAGAAGGTGAGGCTTTGTTAGTAAGGAAAGCACTTGTAGGATTTAACGATTCAGTCTAAAGGAGGATCCTGTTCAGGACAGTTTGTAAGGCTAAATGTAAATGTTGCAAATTGATTATAGATAGTGGTAGTACTGATAACTTAGATGGTCTACAGAAATGGTGTACAAACTGAAGTTGAAGAGGACAATACATCTGGAACCATACAGAGTTGCATGGATGTAGAAAGGTCATCAAGTTCTAGTGAATGAACAATGCCAAGTAGAATTGCAGATTGGGAATTATCAGGATGAGGTAAGATGTGACATTATAGAAATGGATTATTATCATGTTTTATTAGGTAGGACTTGGAAGTTTGACAGAGATGCAGTACATGAGGGAAAGACGAATTTATATTCCTTTAAAATGAGTGGTAAGAATCATATCCTTTATCCATTTAGAGGTAAGAAAGAGGAAGTCAGTAATCAGTTGCTGATGATGACTGACAAGAATTTTGTGGAAAATTTGAAGGCTTAAGCAGTGGTCAAGGTAATTACACAAACAAGTTTAATGAATGATTTTGATTTTATGATGACTAAAAAAGTGTCCAATGACTAGTTGATGGAAGGGACAACTCAACAGGGAATGTCTAATGTAAGTGTTGCATTGATGGAGGAAGCACAACATGTAGTCATGAAAGAAGATGAGGGAAGAATGTTTGATGAAATTGATAAGGGAGGTGGTGTAACAAAAGAAAGAAAAGAGGAGAAGGGTCAAGGAATTCATTCAAAGAATTCTTGGATGTTAGGCATTTTTATGCTGATATATTTTATGTTTTCTTTTGTAACAGGGAAATTGATATGTTTAAATGAAGATGAAGGTGAATTTTCTGACAAATTGTTTACATATTAGATGAAGGATGAGAAGAAGTGTTCTATGGAGTTAGGACATAAATATGAGGAACCAATAGAACTATTGCAGATAGAGTATTGAAATGGTTGGCTGAAGGGGTTGTTCAGGATGAGAAAACTGCCTAGACTAAAACTTTGGGTGTCTGCGGCAATCCTACAGAAAAATAGCAGAGAGGGAACTCATGGCCATGAGCCTATGAACAAATTCAAGATGAAGAGTCTGATGCAGGAGCAGAGAATTCATAGTGAAGTCACTTGTGATTTCACAAATTCAAGTTGAAGTTTCTAGAAGAGACATAGAGTCTCTTATGTAGTTTCCCATTTTTTTATTCAAATTGATGTTAAATCTGAATAAATGGATAAGGAATCTCATATCCTTTCGAAATGTAACATATAGGATAAGGTTGGTTAAGTCTGTTGAGTATTTCTAGCATATAGTTAGGTGAGTCATAGAGGAAGAACAAAATTTGAATTTGGTTTGTATCCCTGAGTTGTGGATTTGAAACACACTCTTTTATGGTATTTAGAATTGTTAGTTTCATTAGTTAAGGATGATAGTACAACTTATAGATCTTGAAGTTTGAGAGTGAGAGGAAGCTCAAACAACATGATAAGATCAATAGAGGGAAACTCATAATAGTTATTCCTGGAGAAAACAGAGAGCTCACTGTGGCAGCGTTATCTGTAATTGGTCAGCTGTAATTCAAGCTCTTGAAGCTTTTCTGAATGAGAAAACTAGTTTACAACAAGTTTTGTGTTGAATTTATTGGTTGATTGAGAATGATAATGACACAATTTTGTTAAATTTATATGCTGGTAAGATCCGCGTGTTGTTTTCCTCCATTAGTTTGAATGAGGAATTGGTAAAATCATTCACAAGATAACATTTATTAACCAGAATTGAAGTTTAATACTTTGTTTATATCTAACTGGATTCATATGAATCAAATTCCTTTAAGAAATTATAATAATTGCAGGAGTTATTTAAAGTTTTGGAAGAGGCTGCGCATAGATAAATCATGGAGGATATAAATGGTTACTGCACATTGATTGAGTGAAGGGATGGTCAGAGTACCCTACTTGTAGGCAATGGTGGAGATTGATGGGTGAGATGATCGATGGTTCTAAGACCATATCACAATTAGACTTGCAAGGAGGTTGAGACAAGCTGGGAAGTGTGATGAAACCCAAGTGGTTTTGATGAGAAGATGGCGTATCATGCACTGATAGGATATCACACTCTCAAATTTGTTTTGGAAACCACTTTTGTGTGAATGTGATGGGGGCTTAAATTTAAAGGTTTGTTTAAATATTGTAACTTCAAAGGATATTCTAAATGTATTTTACTGATCTAAACCAAGTTATTATTCCTCCGCAGGGGTTGTCCTATTGTATTTGGTCATCATAGAGTCATGAGGTAAACCTCCACTTATGTCAGGTATTTATTACCCTAATAAATAATATAATATATTGTTCTGAGTCTCCCTAGGTGAAGTCATCCTAGACAGTTTAGTGGGACTGACTTGTCTAGGGTAAAAGTTAGTTGACTCATTCTGTATAAATAGAGGAGCTGTGGTTCTTATTTGAACACGAACTCACTCAGTTGAGTAGAACACAGGAGAGAGAGAGAGACATAACAAAAAGAGGAGAACACCTGTTTTTGGGGTTGTCTTTTATACATCTTATACAAAGGAAGTTTTGCTGGGTTTTATTCCCCTTGAGGGTTTCCAAGGATAAATGTTGTGTCTATCTTGTAATTTTGTTTATATCGAAGATTATTGATATGGTGCTGCTGTGATTTTGAATTGAATACTATTGAATATAGTCTAGCATATGAAATATTAACATGGAATCAGAGCTAACTTGATTAGAGCATCTTTCACAAGGTGAAATTCTCTCTCCTCCCTCTCCGAAAGGAATTAGGGTTTTTGCAAAAATTGGAGTTTTGAATATCTACTTGCATAGAAAGTTGCGCACTCTTGAAGTGCATTTATTGAGCCCTTGATTGAAGTTTTTGGGTGGATAGATCGCCGAAAAAGAAAAACCCTAGTTTGGTAGTGAACCAGAAAACTGCAATGAACCAGAACCAAAAATTCTGCACTACTACAACCTTGCAAGGAGGATTTGAATATTGAAGATTAGGGATATCCAGAAAGTAGTTGGGTCAATCAAATCGCCTCCTTTAAGGGCATCTACTGGGAAGGCCAATATCCTGTTTTGATAAATTTCATTTTTAGTGACCTACTGGACAAGATGGCCCCAAGTTCTAAGCTTAAGGACAAATTGGAAGTCCTAGAAAAATTCCTGGCTTGGAAGTATAAAATTAGCCTCATTCTGAAAGAGAATGTTCTTGAGTAGTAAAACAAGGATGAGATTGCAGAACCCGAAGAAGCTGAAGCTAAGGAGAAGCATGAACAAGACCTAATCACGGAAATGATGATCATTGATGATTCTATTAAGGATCACTTGGTCCCTCAAGTTTCATATAAGAATACACCTAAGAAAATGTATGATGCACTTTCCAGAATGTATGAGGGAAGGAACATCAACACAAATATGCATCTGAGATCTCAACTGAAGGGAACCAAGATGAGAAAAGGAGAATCTATTCAATATTACTTCACAAGGGTCTCCCAATTCAAAGAGAAACTAAGTGATATTGGAGACACCCTTGATTAGGATGAATTAGTTATGACTGCTCTCAATGGCCTCACTAAACCTTGGGACTTATTCATCTAGAATTTGTGTGCCAGAAAAGAAAGTATGAAGTTTGACATAGTATGGGAAGATTGCGTACAAGAAGAAGCTAGAGTAGCCAATAGAGAAGCTCTCCTTAGAGAATATGCTTAGGCTCTAGCTACCCATACTAAAGGAAGAAAACAATCAAACTTCAAGAAGAGTAATCATAAGCCTTCAAAGAAGAAATTCCAGAAGAAGAAGGATTACTCAAAATATCAATGCTACAACTGTCATAAGATAGGACATATTGCTAGAGAATGTCCATCACCAAAGAAGAACAATAGCAACAAAATACATCATGCTGATCTAGCTAAATATGAGGATGAATAAATACCTCGAAAGAGAACTAGAGTTAAATATGTAGAAGAATATGTGTTATTCTCTACACTCTCTGGGTCTGCAACACCTGGAGAACACAGATGGCTTATTGATAGTGGTGTCTCTAAGCACATGACATGAAAGAAGACAACTCTGTCAAGAATTGAAGAGAAGAACTCTCCCCATAATGTATCATTAAGAGATGAATATCGATATCTCATTAAAGTTATTGGTTAATCAAGCTCCAAGCTTGACTCTGGGACTTCCATGAAGATGAAGGAAGTACTGTATGTACCTAGTTTGAAAAAAGAACCTACTTTCCATCTCAACTCTAGATAAGAAAGGATATAGAGTTGCTTTTATAGATGGAAAAGTACTTATGTGGTCCAAAGGAAAGACACTTAAAGATGCTGTAGACATTAGAGAAGAAGAAGGAGGATTGTACAATCTCAAAGGACATCCAGAGACAACCCTTGTCCATGAGACTACCACCTCAAGTGAACTGTGGCATAGGAGACTTTATCACATCAACTACAAGGAATTTCCCTATGTGATCAAGGTGCTAACAGGGTTACTAGATATAAAGATTGAACATGAGGGAACCTGCAAGGTATATGCGCAGTAAAAGAACATCAAGAATCCCTTTCTGAAAAGCGACACAAAGACTAAATGTTCGTTCGAAATAATCCATTCTAATGTATGTGGTCCCATGCCCTCCATACCCTTGAGTGGATATGAGTAATGTCACATGCCCCAATTTTGCAAAAATAATATTATCTTATTTGCTTTTATTTAAGACATTATGTTAGATTTTATGCTAAGTTGTAATTGATGACTCAACAGAGTCAAGGATATTGAATGTAATTATGAATATTCTAATTATAAATAAATAAAAGTGGAGACAACAACTTAGGAGAGATATTAAAAGAGTGTTTATTGATCAAGTTGGTGGAGGAAACTGGGTGGAGAGCAAACATACATGTGGTAGCATCCTCAAACACTTCCAATTGTTGTAGGTGGCAACCTCCCTACATTTGGGGTCACGATCCCCCAAGAAAGTGGGATCAGAGCAGGTGGCTCAATTAATGACAACTGACCCAAAAGACCTAGGCAATATTTATTAAAATGCCCATTGAAGAGAGATGAGGCTGCTCATTTCTAGAGAGGTATTCATTCATGTGAATGAACTTCAGAGAAATTCAATGGTGAGGGAATTTGTGGAAAGAGTTTGAGGGGTTAACTGCTAAGTGATCTAGTGCAACTTTTCAGCTGAAGGATCTTACTGCTGAGTGCAGAGTGATTATTGAGTCATTGGACT
Organism: Pseudotsuga menziesii; assembly: GCA_001517045.1. Lineage (NCBI taxonomy): Eukaryota > Viridiplantae > Streptophyta > Pinopsida > Pinales > Pinaceae > Pseudotsuga > Pseudotsuga menziesii. The sequence continues at coordinate 72,669 of LPNX010976004.1, read as the reverse complement.
AGTCTATTTTTTGCTTGCTCCACTAGTTCTCAGCCAAGGAGACCAGGAACAGGCTCGGGGGTCCTGAGGAGACATTGTTTGAGCGCTCTCCAGGAGTTGGTAGGGAGGAACAACCTCCTAATGCTGTTGTTGTCTAGCTTAATCAGCTTCTACAGTCTTTTTGTTTTACTGTGATAAATAGTTAAATGTGAGTCTTACTGATTAATGAATGTTAAATGTTTAGTTGTGAACTGTTAGAGTTAGTAATCTTTTAGTTTTTTAAAAGAAAGAATCTGAAATAGATGAAAATTAATTCTAACCTATGTTTTTCCACATTTGGAAGGACCATACCGTACTCCGGCACATTTAGTGTATTTAAAAGAGATGAAGAATATGATAGGAGTTTGAAATGAATGGATGTATTATGCATTTCATAATATTAGAGTAATTTATTTATGTATGTAGGTTGTTATCAGAAAATAACAATAACCTATTTATTTATGTTTATTGTTTAACCAGCTTGTTGATGTAAGTATGCTAGAAAAGAAATAGCCATAACTCTTTACAGGTAGCAGGTTTATCATATTGATAAGTTATTCAAGTAGATAAGTTATTATTCTTGCACAATACTTTATTTTGTTATTAAAATAAAAATGTGCAGGCGGGTAAATTGTGATATATATATATATATATATATTACCTTGTAATTATATTATTAACCTGTAACAGAGGTAGTAGAAATAACTTAGACAAACCACTTTATTTTATTCTGCTAAGTAAAGATTTAAATCAGAAATACTTAGTTTATGTATTGTTATTAATAACTAACATTTAATAAATGTTTATTTATAAAAAGAACTATTTCTTTTAACTTATACAAACAAGATATACTTGTAAAAGAAAGTACATGGTCGAATCCCTAATAACAAACAATATATGTAAATGACAATCATTTAAGCAATAATCCAATTATTTGGATTATTTATTAATAAACAACTAAACTGTTATCAAATTATTACAGTCCTTTAAGGACAGAGAAAAGACAATTATAATAATATAATTGGAAATTTACACTATATACCTGTAACACTAATTAAATCAATTAAACTAAGTAACTAAAGCTTAAAGAACAAATTGAAGAATTTATTTTACATAAGGGTTACCTATAGGAAAACCCTAGCTCAAATATCTGAGCGAAATAAGTAAAATTTATAAATAAACCAAGACTGAGTGATAGTCATTAAAATATCAACAAAAAAAAACTAATTACGAATTATTTCAAAACAGTAATAATATTTATTCACAGCTAAAAGGGGGAAAACCCTTATTTACTTCGAATATCAAATAGTACTACTATAACCGAGTCCGAGCTCGAAGAAGTCTTTAAAATAGACTATTGTTTTACGCAGCAAGCCACCAGCCCGAAGAATTGAAACCAAATACATTTACCCAGTTCACGGCCAGGGTTACCCTTCGACGAAGCGAGGGTTGTAAACTTTATAAAAACCAAATTTAACTTAAAAGGATAAATTGCAAAGACAACAGTGAGCTGGACAAGTTTCCAAGCTCAGGATTTGTTCCATTCGACAACCCTATAACAAGTAAGGCAACAACCCAAACAATGAACGCAGGGCTTACCATTTGGAGATGGCCTTCGAAGACAGCTAGTAATTGCTTCATCCTTGAATGCATATGTTGTCACAAAGTTCCTGCAAAGTATATACAATGCAGAATGTTAATATATAAGTTTTATAAAGATTTTTAACCTTACTAAACAACTACTTAGCAGTGTAACTTCTTTATGGAAACAATATTTAAAACATTTACCTTATTGAGGCACGTCGAGCAGACTAATTGAGAGACTGTCACTGACTTCAGCAGCCCTTATGAAACTCTCAAACCCTACGATGAGGGAAATGCTTAAACCAACAGCAAGAAAATATTAACCTATCTCTGCAATGACAGGCCATGGATGAACAAGAAGGAGCCACATACAGGCCGTAAGCCAAATGCTACGAATCTCAACAAACCCTTACATAGATAAGACTCACAGTACAAAGAATGAGTTTTAAGACCGAATAGTGGAAGATGAAACAACTCAAACGAAGACTCATAGCACAACTAGCAACCAGAAGGGTATCATGGCCGCCATGAGAATTGTTGCAGAGTAGCCCGAAGGCCCGAGAACTACGAAGGGAAATAACGAAGAGTAGGGTTACAAAGAACTTATATCTCTAGTGCATGGACAGGAGAAGTCCACGTGCCCACTTGAAAAATTAAGCAATGCATGGGTCAAGCTCTATAGTCACCTGCATGCCAATAATTTACAATTATTTATATAATGATTCGTTAACAAATACTGCACGAACTATATTGTTCAATCAGATATAAAATTCATCGTTCACATAAAACGTCTTTAACATAATGTTGTTTGGGAGTTAGATAACAATAATTCTCGGATCGTTGACCAATCGAAGGTATAGTAAACATATAGTCCGAAACTATTATGATTGTTTGTAATTGATTTATAAAACAAACCCTTTACTCATAAACCAATCAGCTTGGGGTGGAAGTGATTCATCAAATCATTTGCAATTGTCGATATTGTAACGTGAACATTATGATTACCATGTTTAACAACGTTAAAATATAATAACTATTTGTTTAATATAAAGTCCAAGATGAATTGTGCAAAATCATTGAACAACTATATATTTCTATGTTTTTATATACATTATGGTCTACGCAAGGCTAGACTCCTCTAAACCCACAACTCTAGTGGAGATTATGATAAAAGTTGATTAAATTATGATAAAAGTTGTTTAGCACAATAAGGATTAGAATCATAAATTCTTTACAAGATTAAGGTTGTTGAGACTTGTTTAGGAGTTTCAAATTAATGACAGAATTGTATGTTTATAAACATAATAATATATATATGTAAAACCAACATTCGATTGGAAATAATGATAAATATGGCTAGTATGGTAAAAGAATATATATATTGAACTCTTTTACATAGCCCATTTGGGATCATAATTTAATAGTCAATGGTTGTTTCTCAACATGGCATTGTTGCTGGTAATTTAGCTTATCTATAAACTTAGTAGAATGATTTTATGCTTACACAAAATAATTGGTGCTTAGCATAGGATAGAAGGTTGATATTTATAGAAACATCAACCTTAGAAATATTTGGTAGACAATAACTTAATACAATGAAAGTATTATAGAATAATAAGAATTACAATGGATTGATCCTACTTGAGTCTATAATCAATAGAAACTCATGGTTTGACATAGAGTAAATAAATGTAGACAACAACGTTTTCTTGTGAAAATAAATTATTGTTTTTACACTAATAAACTTTAAATGTCAAAAGTTTATAGGCGGTAAGTTTCCTTGCAGAAGATAAATATCGAGTAGCTTGATACTCAAATAAGTGGTATGATAATGTATAATAACCCAAAGTACAATAAGCATAACGTTGCAAGTTATGTTTATTAAAGTAGAAGTTATCAGGCAACTAAGATTACAAGTTTAGAGCCACGGAAAGTATTTTACTGTCGCTACGTACAACAAAGAAAGAAACTCAATCATCTGAACTTCGTTTACAAGAACAACTGAAGAAAGCAAACTGTTTTTACCCGACAGAAGTTGTTTGGAATATAGTAGCTTATTTACTAAGCTTATTAATTGCAAATAGAATTACTGTTGGATACATTATGAAATTAAAAATGTTACTCATTCATTCATACCTGTAAACCTATAAGAATCAGTAAACTTTCTGCGTTAGCATAAATGCTAAGTAAGCCCAGGTTTCAAGGTTAGATTCCACTTACTTGTCATAAAGTAAGCTCATTAGTAAACTGAAATAAAAATAATACACAAGTACACCTTATTCAAGTTACAAAAATAAAACTGTTTAGTTAACATGATTTGAGTTTATGTAATACTAATCATTCGACTATTCTTTTATTGCTAACCATTAGCTGTTAGTAAACCATAAATTCAACATTTTATGTTATCTCAAAATTTTAAATTTTTGTGAAAATTTGGGTTTTGATATGTGGTATCAGAGCACAAGGTTCAAACACTAGGCCTTGATGAAGCCCATCTAGCTTCTATGAAACAGTAAATTGAATTATTATGCTGATGTATTTTTTTTCTTGTTTTAAATGTTATTCAATCAGAGAAGTTGTTCTGAAGTTTAACAAATAGGTATGGAAAAGCTGGAAGAATATGCAAAGGAGGAATCTCCAGTTACTGAACCAAAAAACTTACCAAGAGATCCTATACCGGAGTACTTAACTACTAATTCCTCATAACTGTTACAAGCTGTAAAAGACCTAAAATCCGAAATGGAGTTTGTAAAACGAGAGAATGAAAGGATTTTGAGGGATCAGGAGGAGCCGAATAAGATCCTAACAGAAAGGTTTCAAACTGAGGGCAGGGGTAGAAGAATTGAATTAGAAGATACAAGTCATCAACTTAAATATAAAAAGATGAAACATACTAAAAATGAAAGTAGTTCATCTTTAGAGGTGTTTGGTGAACAACGAAATTTCCATTCTACTAGTGATAGTAGTGATGATAATCATTACACTAAAAAGAGGAAATACAAACCTTATGAGGAAATTTCTGGGGAATTCAAAAAGATAAAACCACCAACATTCAATGGAGAGACTGAGAAGGGGGAGGAAGCGGAATCCTGGTTATCTGGGATGAAGAAGTACTTCCATATATATAACTATTCTAACCAGTTAAAGGATAGAATGACTATCTACAATCTCTCAGGAAAGGCTGACATTTGGTGGCAGGACTTGAAGAGAGTTAAAGGAATTAAAGAGAAAAATGTAAATTGGAGTACCTTCAAGAGGTACTTTAAAAATAAATTTCTGTCTGAGCAATACTATGAAGAAAGAGCAAAAGAATTTTATGAGCTGAAATTAGGATCAATGACAATGAAAGATCTGAACAACAAATTCTTAAGTCTACTTAGGTATGTGCCATACCTTGTAGATGAGAAACCAAAGGTACATCGATTCCTCAGCTGTCTACCTTATCATATTAAGGACATGATTGAATATGACAATCCAAATACTTTGGAAGAAGCTATGAGGAAAGCTAACTTCTGTTTTGAATAGAATCGAAAGAAGTGTTGTAATCTCACAGATCACATAAGGTTACCAATAATACATACAAAAATACATAGAATAATCACAGATACAAGAGACAAGAACTGATAAGATGAACAGATTATATTATTCTCAATAGATCATACAAAGCCAAGAACTGAACTAGGTTCTTGAGTGGCTCAACAGCCTAATATACCGGTTACAGACAGTTACAATCATAAATACCTGTCGGTTCACCGAATCGACACGACTATTAGTTAACAGACTAACTACTGTGTTTACTCAGCCGACCGACGTAGTCGGTCTCTCGACTTAGTCGGCTGATCGACTAAGTCGGTCTTCGTTCAAGTCGACTTATGTCGACTTGATCCTTCTACATCTCCCCCACAAACAAAACATTTCTTCGTCCCGAAGAAAATAAGAGGTAAAAAAATAGATTAGAAGTACAAAAAATAGATTGCAAAGGGAGACTGCTACTGAGGTGGGCTGTGCAGGCGAATAGTTGGTCTCTTCTGCACACAGACTTCGACTATTGCTACTGCTGTGATGGCAAGCTGGTGTTGAAAGTCCGTCCATGTTTGCAAGGCTTTCTGAATGTCGATAGTCAGAGTAGTAAGATTTGAGAGTACCGACATCTTCTCTGCCATTGCCATTTCTGCAATATTGTCCATGTTGGGGCCCAGCAGCTGATTGTGTTCTTCTGCAGTCTCAAGGAGTCTCTTCATCTGCGGACAGATGTTGTTGACTCTCTCCAAGTTGGGAAGGGCATGCTGAACCCACTGGTGTGCCTCACGTTCCAACTACTGCAGCTTAGTGTTTTCCATCACTATTTGATCCTCCAGTTTCTATTCAGATGCTGAACTCTATGACTGGGAAATGGAAAACTATGAAACACAAGCAAGAGGGTGCTGGACTATCCAAACAGTACAGCAA